>JBBPCS010070177.1:0-16657 GCA_037974645.1 Hollardia meadi
CCCATAGTGAGGGCAAAAACAAGTATTTAACCAAAAAATTGAGGAGGAGATAGAAGTACAAGAATGTGTGTATGTTGGGGTAAAGGATAAGAGGAGGGCATCATTACAAATTCTGAAAAGCTGAGCACGATTTCCGGCATCAATTATTCAAGTGTACAGCCTGTTTCTGTAATCATTCTCCGATTGTCCGCTAAATGTCCCAAACCACCACAGAGTCGACATGGAAGAAGGCTGCGTGTGTGCTCAGCAGGAAATGATAGGATGGGGTTTCCTCTGAGGGTGGTATTATTTACATCATACTGCTTATCTGATTCAAATCATATTAAAGTAATACTTTAGATATATTGATGACTGAGTTGAGGCATGCAAACAGGCTTTAAATCTATTTTAAAAAAGGTTAAATAGTGCTACTTGTATACCAAAGTTTTACATATGCTCTCCTATACAGGCATGCTATCATTTGCTAATTAGCACAAAACAAAAATTTACATATTCAAATTTGGTGACGCACTAGATGAAAAGTCACAGGATTAAGTTATTAGAATTCATCCTGAAGGGAACATCTGTATCAAATTGATCATGACAGTCCATTCAATAGTTTTTACAGGCCCACCAACCATCATCTTGGAACCATGAATGTCTGTCTGATTTTTTTTATTTATTTATTTATTCACGTAAGTGAAAAGCATGACCTGCTGATAGCACTAGATCAAAAAATCAGGGGTCTATGAACCCCATAGATATACCAGATTCCATGGCAAACCATCTAATTGTAGCTGACATAGTTCAGTGTGGACGAAAGTGGTGGACCACCCATTCATAGAGCCATGCCGCAAGCATGGGTGAAAGGATAATTAAGTGAAAAAGGAACAGCAAGTAACAATTGATACATGGGTATTATTGAATTTGGGGTGTTAAATGTCCATTTTTTGTTGTAAATATAATTTGTTTCTTTTCTGGAGATATAATCCATTAAGGACTGACAGTAAAACAAACAGGAACTCAACGGCATCAATCCTCTATTGTTCCATTTAATCAATCACTTCTGCAATCACTTTTACTCTTTTTATTTGTCATCTACTTTATTTCACTGTTGGATATTTGGCCATTGACAGTCAACAGTGGTATCGTTTATAGTCTGGTTTACAGCAAACACAGAGGTTGATGTTCTTTTCGGGGGGGGGGGTTACTCTTCTCTGGGAGCTGGACGGCTCCTGGTTAAGGAATCAATTTGACTGGACAGCCTTACAAATTGCATAAAGAGACAAAGTTGTCCTTGGAGTGCGCCACAATTGATTGATGGCTCAACACACTTGCACCGTAAATCCTCTCGACAGAACGGAGGCAAATCAGTCGCCTGCCTCTGCTCCCCACCATCCTGTGCTAGATACCTATGCTCCCCTATCTTCCCTCACTCTGCCTCTTTTCACACAAAATGCCATATGAGTCAAACTGATTCAAAACAAAACCAAATTTTATTCAACCTTTATGTTTGGCTACAAATTGCACAAACGTGCATCACCAACACACGTGCTTATCAGGCACTTTATATGTAAATTTGCAGTGAGAATTGAATGACAGTGAGTTTATATTGTGAGGCTGTTTTTTTAAAAATATGAACATGGTCTGTGTAGACGAAGCTGAATCCAACAGCCTATTTTAAATCAGCTCTGTCGCCATCCTGCACGATATCATGATCTTGTGATGTGAAAAACAAGGCATCGACAAGCACACAGTTTAAAGCCCAAAGTTAACGACACTTGGGAGATAAAACAACTTCTCTCTGGGGTTAAGATGAGCTGAGGAAATGGCAGTCTTCCTTGGGGAGGCCACACCACTGTTTGTTTCTGGTGAAAAACACTACAGGCTTCTTTTTAAAAGCACCCCCCACTAATCAGAAGTGATCCGCTCACATGTGCTCTCAACTTTCCCTCGGGGAGGACTGGAGTAAAATAAAAGTGCAGGATAGTCACAGACAAAAGAGAACAATGTTGGAAATAAACATCCAGAGAGGGGAAAGGGGTTGAAACAGGAACTCGTAGGAAGATTGGGTACTAAATTTGCCCAAAAGCAGCATACTGCCTGTATTAGATTTATTTGTGCATGCATATGTGTACAGTAGTGCAAAACTGTGTTCTGCAAACATGTTTTCGCAGAATTTCACGCAGGTGGAATGGAAAAGATGGCCTGAAGAAGTGAAACCAAACAACTCATATTATGCAGTGCTAGAAGGCAGCGCTACGCAAGAAAAAAAAAAAGAAGATTTAACTTTTTCTATGCACATACCAGGGCAGAGTGGGCCAACGCTCTCCCTGACTAATGAACACACTACAATTGGATGATAACGCCTGGGGTTTGTGTGAGCAAGTGGCTGGCTAAGTGAGTGAGTAGACACTGTAGTTTTAGTGTGTGTTCATGTTGGTGTTGCGTAGGTACAAGCAGGTACAACAGGAACAAGCCATCTGTTCAGGATGAAACTGAACGCTAACGTTCCCCAATCACTGTTACTAGACAGAGTCATGGATTTAGGGAGTTAAAAGTCTAAACTCGACACTCACAGGGGGAATATCAGATTCCTTCTGTTGTATGCATGTTAGTGTCTTCCCGATTTTCATACCGTAACAGATAGGTATAAATAATTAAGCAGCCTGTTGCCCTGAATAGCCTGGGAGCAAAAGAGAAGAGGGAGGACAGAGGAAAATTAACAGCGATCAGCCCCGCTTGCGGCATTTTAAAGTACCACAACAGTGTCATAATTAGGTCCTTTCTCTAGGAATCACCAGGAATTTCTCCTACTAGAACAAAAGCCCTCTTCGCTCTCCCTCATAATTAAAATACAGCCTTCACTGCCGCTTACATGAAGACATAGTATGCACCAAATTCTCTGTCACTTTAATGAGCACGATAAATGCTTTTTTAGCTTTGGCTATTTATAAATTTTATGACACAAATTGTGGCATAAAGGGCACAAATCAGATGAAGGACAGACGTCTCTCCATTAAATGCTGCAAATGGTCAACTGTGGCCCGAGCAGTTTATTAGCCCGATCAGAGTTCTGGAGCTGGTAACACACCTACCAAGCAGTCCGGTTCAGTTCACTTTTTTACATGTTACAACGTTATGAGCGGTTATATTTGCGTTTCCATTACCAAAAGTTGTGGATGACAGGCCTGTTTTTTTTCCTTACCCCTCTGTTGAGGTACCTAGCACAACTATTTACTAAAACACTGCGTACCACTGATCGGAGTCATTTCATCATCCACGCTCCGATGTAGGATTTCACAGCCATCTTGCTTTTCTCAGCAGTCTTTCATCTTGCTGTCCACAACTTTTTCTCAAACAAATCTCGTCTCTTTGTTGGAATGAACACCCACATATCAAGAAAAACATGCATGTGCTTAATAATACGATTAGTTTGTATGTTGTCGATCTAGCAGTAATGTATCTACAGTAGGCTATGGGTGCTGGGATGCTGAGTGCCCTAAATCAATGTAAAGTATATTAGCTTCTTAATAAATAAAGCATTCTCTAGGTAGATAAAGTTTGATGGTTTCAATGGAATGTGAATGCCTTCAGCTGAACGCTTCGACCTGCACTCTGCCAACTCACATTTACAACGCTGTGCCCTCTTAGGGACCCATCAGACAGAATGTGTTATGCAGGTTACAAAATGCGAGGCGCACCACACCAGCAGTGTTGTTGTGACCAGCACAGAAGAAACATGTCTCAATTCATCCGATTGGACAATTGCAAGAAAATGCATATGATGTTGAGCGCTGTTCTGCTCTCAGTTGAAGTTTTTTTAACTCGAGGCGCTCAGAGCATCTAAAACACAATGCGCCTAGGGCGTATTAGCAACGCACAAAACACTTACTTACACAGGAAACAACTGGAAAACGACTAACACTGGGAGTGCCAACAGTTAACATGCACGCACAGCTGGGCTGATTACTTTAACAAAAAATAGAAATTAATTCTTTGCTCAGGACACCAATATGCCACTAGATGGCAAATAGTTGTTGTTGCTGCTATATTAATGTTCAAAATCTCATATATAAATAGAACCTTAATCCATGATTTGATTATAACAATGTACCGTGGAGTTTGATTAGTGCGTTGCTACTTTGGGAATAATTTTAGTTATTCATAAAATTAGCAAACTTTTATCAGCACCATCATGAAGAATGACACCAGTCAAACCCATTCAGCAGTTTTGTAACTCAAACAGAACAACAGAGAAAGTGGGATTTTCTGCTTCATAAATCTTCGGGTGAACTTCTCACAAATTTTGTAACCTGTCTGGGTCTGGATTAGGTTTGGCTTTAAAAGATCATAATCCAAAAAAAGAAGATCTGCAATATAAGGTATTGCTGTGTGATTGAGATCCTCCACACGAGCATGTCCTCTGTTAGTATGGGACAACAGTAGAGGAGCTCACTCTGAGGCAAACATTCAGTGAGATAAGACACACAAATGCCTTAAGCACCCTTAAGTTAATCAGAAAAGCTTTCTGTATACATATCAAACAGGTTCCCTGAAATAAAATCCAGCCAGCTCCTGTTACATAATCTACCAATCAGCCAGCTAGCACATCCCACAGAGGAGGAAGTGTTAGAGAAGCAGGAAGAGAGGAAAAAGCACAAAATAAATGAAAGTCATGCTGTCCTGACTGATGATGTGATGCTGTAATCAGGGAAGCTTTTTTCCAACAATTAAAGAGCAAAGGCTTATTGATTTCCAATGGTGCTCTCGAGTGACTTGCTGGCTGTCACAATGAGGCCTGCGGAAAGGTGACCATGTCTCTGCTCAACGTGATAAACCTTGCATGTCATCAGGTAGGGAGGACGCGGTGTCCCCCGTCCTCACTCTGCCATCTCGGCCTCACAGATTGCCGCTACAGCATTTATCACAGCGGCGATGTGGAATTATGGGCCGCTTCATTTAGTAATGAAGTCACCAAGGAGTTGGCAAGTGCAGCCGGAACGTACCAACATACCTACACAGCAGTGAGTGAGTGAAAGTCAAGAGCTTTCGAGTTCAACCACTGAAAAGTTCAGGTGCTCATAAACACACAACTTCTGCATGGGCATTATGAATTTTCCCCGAAACAACACCTTGGCCGGCAAGGCAATCATGCAACTCAATGTGCGGCTTTACAGGCATCATGGGAAGT
This sequence comes from Hollardia meadi, assembly GCA_037974645.1. Classification (NCBI taxonomy): domain Eukaryota; kingdom Metazoa; phylum Chordata; class Actinopteri; order Tetraodontiformes; family Triacanthodidae; genus Hollardia; species Hollardia meadi. Next base: position 5,174 of record JBBPCS010070177.1, read on the forward strand.
GGCGGCAACCTAGATGAGGGGTCAACTCCAGTCCTACTCCGGCAATAAACAACCATAAATCAGAAGACGAGCTGTCACTCGAGTAGATCCATCATGGGAACAACCCGCGGCACCTAACACATGCACGCACACACAAATGCTCGTACCGCGGCGAGGACAACAGAGAAAAGGCCCACGCAGATTGATTGGCTCTTTTAAATGAGTGGCAGTGGGGTTATGTTTATCGATTCCATGGATAATTGACTGATTCTGGTGTTGTTAGAAGTAGAGTAATGACCACATGTCAGCGCTGTGATGTGACATCACCTGTGGGCATCGTAAGTTCTAGACACGGCTTGGAAACTGAGGAAGGATAACATGCAAAGGAACTCGCCATAGTTTTTATCTCCCGAGGGTCATAAAATGTGCTTATAGAAAACTTGGAAGTCCACAAAAAATTATCTTATTTGCCAAGATCATTTGCACTGTATTTTAGTATTGAGACCGGGCTGCTGCATATAAATAACCATTTTTATTATCACTTAAACTAAAAGTTGATTGGAATTTTTATGGTGGAGAATTCAGCCAAATTGAGAGGGGCTTCTCATCTGATATTCTCCCGGCAAGTCACCATTCTCCCACGAGCAGACCAATCAATGAATTAACCTGTTTCTCAGGCCGTAAAAGGCAAAGCCATGGAGGAGTGATAGTCCGCATTTGGAAACCTTCCTGCTTTGTGACACAGCAATGCAAAGTCGTCCAGAATTTTCAGTTCAGGAAAGTAAGAGATGAAAAGGCAAAAGCAGAAAACAGCAAAATAAAAATTCAAGATTGAGTTTTATGACAAGATAGGAGACAGAAAAAGGTCCAGAAAATGTCAAATCACTTCTGATTGAGGGACCCCTCCCCTATGGTAAAATCCAGCCAGCGTTATTATGCCAAGAGGTGGCCACTGAGTGGAGAAAAGGACACTGATGCATAGAATGCAAAGCGACTTTTAATTATTCTTGGGAAAAGAGCACAAGCCGTTGGCTTGTTTACCACTTTAACGGAAACAGCTTATGATTGCTTTGTAATTATCTCCTTGATAATGTAAAATTTACCCCCCCTCTCTGTCCACTCCTTCCCATAGAACACCATGCGCAAGTGATCAAGCATTCATCATTTAGCCCAAATGTTTTAACTTTTATTCGGGGGAGGTGGAGGAAGGGCTAATAGATTATGGGTAATGAAGCAGCTCCAGCAGTAACACAAATAGGACTTGTTGTGAAAGACTCAGGCTAAGGCACGCCAGTGCTGCAATAATCAGTCTCTCTTTTGTCTCATGATAAGCTGAGAGCCTAACCTTCACCCAAAGAGCACATCATTTCCCCTATGAGGGACTTAATGAGACATTAGCCATACTAACAAATGGTGGACGAGAAAGTGAAAGTGACTTTCCAGGTAAGGGCCGTTTGCTTGACCATAATCAGTCCCCGAGTGCTGCTAAAAGATGGAAACAACTCAGCGTCTCCGTCACAACAGCTTGCTGTGGCTTTTATGACAGGCCTCCTAGGGCCCATCGAATGGCATGTAACATCTTAATATCCCTCAAATAGAACAGGTAATCTGCTTTTGTTGTCGGCCAGTCAGCTGTGATACTGACAATGCAGTTTCTCCATTTGGGCTTGTAATTCTGTTCGGGTGTAGCACAGAACTCGAAAACAATTGCCTGTCAGCTTGAGCACATATGTGAGGACTAATGGTTTATTTATTGTATTGAGGGTTAGAAATAACTCAAGAAGGCTTCAAAGAACACAGAACACTGCTATCACTTACCACAAAGTGCGGAATTTTCTGTGTAGTTAAATCCCATTTTACACTTCACATCAATATGCATTGAAACATCAAATCGTGCATTGAAAGTACTTTTTCTTTTGTGCAGCACAGAGTGATTTGGAGATATGGGACTAAAGACACCGTGGTGGATGGAAAAAGAAAGGAAGTGACGAGCCGGTGCGAGAAAGGGCCCCCCCACCCCCCCACCCCCACCCCCCGCCGGGCCTCTCAGCTCAATTAGCTCAGCTCATCTCGGCTTTCTGCTGATGGGGAAAATCAGCTACAGCACACTGTACCACACAGTCCAGGGAGTCTAGCCTGGCACATTATGCGTCCGTTTGGGTCCCACATGCAGATTTTGCATTTGGGTATGTGTCTCAGCCCTGTTACACTGGAGCCCCACGGTGCTCCCAGTACCGTACACCTGAACCAATTAGGCTACACTCGCAAAAAAAATCCCTAAGGCCACTTACAGTAATGTCATAAACAGTCAAGCAAAACTTAAACTATAAGAGAAGTTTGTCTGGATTTACTTATTTAGATTTGTTTTAAATGAACTGGAGAGAGACCAAGACCAAAAAGTCTGAGTTGTGGATTATGAAACTCCCGTCAGAGACTAGAAAGGTTATGTTCCAAAACTTTTCTGCCAAGAACTCCAGGCGAAGAAAGAAACTTCTTTGTATCTAAATGTTGAACTCTCAGTCAGCATCAAAAACTGAAAAATAAATAGATTAAAACTTTTCTTTACCACTATTGCAATGAAACTCCTGAGAACATTTTGGCACAGTGTTGTCCAAACTGTGAAGCTACTGTAGATGGTCTGCATGTGAAATGTAGTCCATAAATCATTGAGCTGGCTCCTGGGTGTGCTTTCAGGATGTCCTGAAGAAAAAAAAAAAAAGGCCAAGGTCTGGAGGAGGCAGTTCATTGCTTTATGACAGTGTCTGGACCTTTTCAGAGACATGATGCACATGCGTGTCTCAAAGTGAGATGGAAAAGAGCACTCAATGTTGGGAGGGGAAAAAAAACGTGGCTGAAATTGCTTGGCCAGCAAAACTCAAGGCCGAAATCTACTTAATCATGGAATAAGGACACTTCCAAAAAAAAAAAAAAAAAAAGAAGAGGCAGCTTAATATTCCTGCATAAAAACCTCACTTGGTGACACTTTATGACACACAATACATTTACCTGACAACACACGCTCATCTCATGTGCTGCTATAACTCTTCCCAGAAATGAATATACCTCTCACACGTCTGCCTGAAAATATAGCCAAGAATGCTGCAGTGCGCCAAGTAACTAGCTAAACAAACAAAGTAAATACACTGATAATGCCGGTGATAACATCCAAGGCGAAATGAAAGGATGAAGGTCAGTAATTGAGAGAAGGCGGGGAGAGCGGGAAGCATGGAGGGGTTTGTTTTCCTCCTGGCAGGGGTCCATCTGGGCACGTGCGGCAGGCTCCGGGGCGGTGTAGGAGCTCGTCTGTGCAGAGGTTAAGAAAAGCAATTAATCCACAACGCAGATAATCAAAGGAACCTCCCCCTCTAGACACCTTGGTGGGGGGGAGGAAGAGACAGAGAGAGTAGGGAGGGGGAAAACGGAGAGACAGACAGAGAGGGAGATGGGAAAATACTTGTTTACAGGCACTGCTGGCGCGATCAAAAGCACAGGGGTTCAGCTCTGCCACCAGGGCCCTCCATTTCAGGTGGAATTGATAACACTTCAGATGTACAATTCAATGTTTGTGAGAGCACTTTTACCTCCCGGTGAGAAGGCAAGGATTTTTTCACAGTCTAAGCTGCGCTTCCTTTCATCTCAGATTTCGCAAGGTATCAACAGATCGTCAATGGTGAGGAAGACATTTTCCCACACATAATCAAAGAAGGTAGTCTGGAGTGCCAGCGCTCCCTCTGCTATGGCGTCGACGACGACGACGACTGCACAGCGCGAGAAGGCTGGAAAACAAGATTGATATCTCTGGAAACTAATATTGTGACTGCATTTATTTATCTGTGAAACAAACACCTCACAGGAACGTGATAGCTGAAAGCTTTTCCATCAAAGTGCATCAACACTATTTGTATTCTCTCAACTAATCTGCAGTCTGTATTTAGCCGAGGTGGTTGCTGTACTCTCCTGCTGAAAACCTTTACATTACATTTAAGTAATGACTAATTTTATAGCTCCCTGGGAAATGAAAGCTTGTTGCCCCCTCTGGTGGTTCACATCTCCCTTTGGAATTGAAAGCGTTTGTGTTTATGGTGTGGTCAACATCCCTGCTTTAGTCTCGGCTCAAACACCCTGCCCACCTCCTCTTCTTTGTGTTCCCACTACACCGTTACATGTTTAGAAATGACCGTGGGGAACTACAACCAAGTATATATGTTGCTATGTTAAATTCATAATCGGTTGATAGAACCGTAATTGTCAGTCCCCACTGAGCAACAGTAAGCCATTAAAAACAGGGTTAGGGTTAACCCGAACACTGCATTTGAAAACTAAAGCTTTGTCTTCTATATAAATTTCACTTCCTTTTTACATTTGTGTATATATCAGACAGGGTCCTCTTCAACCAATATTCTACACTGTAACAAGTGCCAAAATGTAGCTATACGTTCAATTCAGAGTATGTAAACATCTTGCAGCAAAAACTCTGGCAGATGGTTAGCAGGTCAGTGGTGAGTAAATGACAGCACTTTCACAAAGTCTTGATTAGATAATTACCCATCCATATCTTGGCAATATGTTGCAAGGGAACAACAACGCTTCTTATTAAACTGCAGACAGGCCCTGCCCCTGTGGGTTGCTCTCAAAAACAAGGTGCTCAGCAGGCACACACTTGTTGATTAAGAAAAAAAAGAGGTGCCAACATGGAAATTAGATATACTCCTGTGGGTGTAGTAGGGTTGGGCTGGTGTGAAAATTTTCAAACCAGTTTGATATTGAGCCATAGACCGGATTACCAGCTTTTACCACTAGGTGTCGCTAGTGACCCAGCCGCTCCGAGTGGAACATTAACAGCACCACAACCAATCAGAACAACTGTAACACATCATATTTTAATTTCTTAAACAAACCATTCAACTTAACTTATCAGCTTCTAAAGTTTAACATCAAAATAATCAATTAAAAAAAAAGACAAGTGCACATTGGAACCTTGCAAGTCAATTAATTTTCCACAACACATTCCTGCAAATGTGTCACAGTAAAAGCCTTGAAATGAAGGCTTTTAATTTGAAACAGATTGCAGGAAATGTTGATTTGTATTTACAATGTGATGCAGTAACTTTAACAGGGCAACCAAAACGGGGCTTTGTACTGAGGTACGAGCGTGTAACATAACGTTGGACAGCATAACCTGCACCAACTGGTTACTGATGAGAGCTCCCTCTTGTGGACATCGGTCGGAGTAGTATAGCAGCACTTTACGCACAACTCTCAACTCTAGTAACACTACAACACAACAGGGAAGCAGCATCCTGTAGCGCTGAGTTAATCAGCCATCCTGGGGCTCCTGCTAACTAGCCACATGCTGCTAGCTCTCTCTACCTAGACCCGACAAATGCCAGTTTAGTCGGATTGTATAAAATTTAAACTGTTTACACTCGTAGACTGCATTAGACTGGTAAAACCAGAAACCTACCTACCCCTTGAGTGTAGTGAAACTGAAACTATGACAAACATTAAGTGAGTTTCTGGAACCTGGAAGCTTTTTTTTCCAAGGATTGCCACAAATTTTTCCTGGATTACCCATGTTAATCCTAATTTGGAATGGAAAGTTTACCTCATGCCACTTCATGTTATCTTGGTGAGAACGCCTTTGAGTCTCTGCTGATAAACTCAATCCACGGACCATCACAGGTCCCCTATTTGTCATGTATGGGGTAGATTATATCACATGTTGCTGTTTATGGGTGCCAAAAATGAACAAAAACCAGTATCAGACATTGCTCACATCATCCTCACTTGGACACTTCATAGCACTTGTAGGATCACTATATAGGGTGCCATGTAGGTCTGCACGATATTGTAAAAGAAACTACATTGTGATATCTTTTGTTTCTGCGAACTGGCATGGACAAGAGGGGAGAGAACAGGTGAAGGGATATTTCGGAAAAATTATATATTTCTCGCACCACAGTTGTGTTATTTAGAGTTAATCTACCCTTTCTAATGATGCTAAAATAGTTAAAATTATGTTTAATCCATGTGTTGGAAGATAAACAAAATAAACTGACTTTTCTTGTAGATTAGTTGTGGAAACCTGACTATTGTACATGGGCAATAGTCATGATTGTCAGCAGGGTCAACTCATCAAAAGACCTAAATGCACCCATTCCAACCAGTTTGTAGAGCTTCAATTAACGATTATTTTCACAAATATGTTAAAAATTATAAAAATTATTTAATTTTTGAATCAACTGATTGTGACAACTGCTAGCCACAGTTTCTCAGAGTGCAAACGCCAAGTAACAGCTGTCATGCTGGAAAAAATTACTCAAACAATGAATCAATTCTGAAAATAGTTGCCAGTTAATTTTCTTAGTTTTAATTTATCAGGCAGGACAGAATCTAACTCTCTACCCAAGTCTGTGATGTAAAGAGAAACACATGCCACAAACTAAAAAAAAAACCATCTCATGTTTAAATGTTTTATCCCTTTCCTGCTGCCTCCACTACAACCATTCGGGCTCATTACCTAGAAGAAAAAGTGACTCGCATGGATCAAATACTGCACATTAGAGCACACACAAAAGAGCTGTCATTTAACCAAGCCACTGAGGGAGTGGTAACTTGAGCCTTGCTGTGATGAAACATGCTGTAGGCAGAGGCAGACACGTTAAAAAAAAAAAAATGCATTAGTCCTTACTGCAGCTTCTGAGAGCACGCAGTGTTTCCTGCAGCTTTTTGAATGATAGGGCTTCACCCTTCTGAGCTTGGACCGCCAAGTGCTGGCACGCTTCTCGTAGAGACAAACTGAATACATCGCTTTTGAAGAGCGGCGAGGGATTGTATCCTGGAACTCTCGAAAGACATGCACAAAATGTGGGATGAAACTTTCAGCACCATGGACAGCGGGGCCTGAAGAAGAAGCCTGACGGAGGTGGGGAGTGAATGTGAAAGATGGAGCAAAGGAGCTAATTCGATAATTATCATCAATAAGCATCATCTTCTCCAACCCGTGTATTTCAGCGCTCCCCATGTCTGCTCTTTCAAAACTATATATACACAAACATATACACACACTCCTGCGGCAGCTTTTTCACAGCCCCCCCTCCCCTCATCTCTGTGTCTTAAGCTGAATAATGCAGGGCCTTTACCCAGCGCTCAAGCATGAGTGGATAATCTGGCCACAAGGACAGGCTGTGTCAACATTTCCCTTTACTTCCTTATTTATTTATTTACCCACCCCGCCGTAGGACTTGGGGAGGATATGCGCATGGCTAACAACACGCTGGCCGAGTGGATGACCTGCTTTCAGCTGGTTCAGCATGCGGACTGTACCAAAGTGAATTTGAGAGATTACATGCAAGCTTTTTTTAGGGAGACCAGCATTTTGTTTTGAAGATCCGTTCGCACAGACTTGTAGGGCCACCTGCAATGGACAATCATGTTCTTTATTGATTAATACAATTATTTCTTCTATTATTTGACTGATAATTTAGTCAAAGAAATGTCAGAAAAGTGAATTTAGCAGTTTAGCTAAAAGTTGCACTCTCTTGAAATGATAAGACTATCCTTCATAAGTTTAATTGTTTTGTCCAATGACTGTATATAAAGATGGACGACATGAGAGCTCCCCAAAAGTGAAGCCAAAACATCTCGATTGCCCCCTGGTGGCTGGCTGCAGTATATCATAAGCCCCTCCCCCTCCATGTTAGCAGATGGGACATGGGCCAAACTAAAAACTCAAAATACACGACAAATACATCTTTCCCCAAAGATGGTTTCTGTCATTTTAGGTAGTTCTTATCACGCTGATGTATGTTCAAGTGTTTGTTTTTCTGATCAGTTTGGTTTTAATTAGTTATTAAACACCATGATTGACAGCTGAGCCCTGCTGGCGATTGAGTTGGGCGGGTTAATGGGCGGGAACTCGATACTCCACCGCCTGATCGTTACTGCGCAGACTCTGGCTCCAAATGACGTCACCAGTGCAAGATGGCAGCACTCGTATCCCGGATATTTTTGGTTTCATTTTTGTACAGTGGGAGGAAGTGGAGACGCGGTGGCCATCTTTATTTATGTCAAAGGGTTTTGTCCAACAAACAACACATATTCCATTTACACTAATATATATATCCGAGAAAACCCGCAAATACTCACATTTGAGAATAGGGAATAAGTCAATATTTGGTATTTTTGTTTGATAACTGACTTAACTGCTAAACTGAATAAAATCATTAGACAAAATATGTGCCTGAACTAATTGTGGTAAAAAAAAAAAGAAAAAGCCCCTTGTTTTCTTTCTTGCTGTACCTGGACTGTTTACGCATCAGCAGGCAATAAGGTGATGCTCCGCCCTCACAGGCACAGATCACAGTGGCCCCGATAGAGAAGGACATCGGTAGTTGTCGAATGGTAGTTTATGGACATTTCTGTGTGCGTACATCACAACAACCACACACACACACACGTATATATATATATATATATCCAGTCACAGCTGTTGGTATGAGGGTAGCACCACTGCGCACCCGTTTTATCAAAATGTATAAAATGTTTTTAACCCTCTGAGGTCTAAGGCCACCATCTCAATTTTTTAATAATTTTTTTAAATGCACCTTTATAAGGTACTTGCTTGTTCTTTTTCAGGCTTCTATTTATTCTAGAGCAATGTGAAAAATGATTATTTGGCCAAAAAATTGAAAAACTAAATACCGATTTGTGAAAAAGTTTCATATTTCTTATGAAAACCTGCCTTTACTCATGTGGAAGAAATGTTTCGATGCTTGAAATGGGTTTACTAAAGTCTTATGTTCACAAAAGCAGTGGAATATTTGAATAAAATAGCAGATAAATTATAACAAATGTATAATTTGACCTTTTGTAATATCGTTTTTTTTCAGTAGAAGTGTTGTCTGTCACTCTACTTTCATCGAATGTTAGGACAGAGATTAAAAAAAAGGGACTAAATAATGATTTCATACTAAACACTGAATGTGTACAACAGTCTTTTTTTTCCACACCAAATTTGAAAGTTTGGAACTTTTGTTTTAAAACCCTCTGAGTTCAAGTTGAACGGGTGTGTGTTATCCATCTAAAAAAATCTCTGCCTCTTCGCCAGCTCTTCATTGTGGATTTAAGGGTTTTAAGTTTTTAAATGTGCATCATGATGTGCCAAAATCCATTTTGCAGCAGAAGCTGCTGAGGCTTAATTGTCCCACATTCACAATGACTTTGCAATCCTGAATCATGTTTGCGGTTGCTTTTGTTTCCCCCGTGCCTGAATAACTGTTACAATATGACTCTTTGGGCTTTAAGAGCCTAATCCGCTTTAATTTGTGATTACTTGTAATTCAAAATGGTAGCCCACTAAACCACAGGAGATTTATTGTTTAAATGTCCTCAGTCACTGTATTGCAACCTGGATAGTGATAACAGAGAAACAAATATCCTGTATTTATATATATAGACTCAGCTCTCATGGTGGCATTCAAGTAAATTACCATAAAAAAAATCACTGTACAAATATTTTGGCATCAATCATTGAGCATAAATTGCTAAATAGCTGGGAGCCCTCTTAGCATTCATAGAGAATGATTTCATTGGCATTCTTGTGGCAGATGACTTTAGCCTCGCACACAAATTGGAATGTGTGAATTAGGAGGGATTTCATAAGGCACGATAAGTGTATTTTAAAGGCAGAACTGATTAAGCTTGAGGGGAGAGGGAGGAATTAGGTAATTATCTCAAAACAGAGGCTGCTGCTGCTGTGAGGACATGCCCAACACTCATGGATCAGAGTCTATTCTCAAACACAATCCAAGTTTGCTGATTTTTTAGCACCAACCTGGCAACACAGGAACAGTTTAGATTCACATAATGATACACCTCAGCTACTTCCAATGGAATGCCAAGCTTGCCTATTATTTATTTATTAAATTCCTGACTTAAGATTTGTTTTGTCTGCTAATTCATTATTGATTGGAGCCCCTTTGCAGTGAGACGTTCGGGAAGCCAGCCTTTCAGTAAAGTAGTTTGGAGGCGCTCAGTCGGCTGCTTTCCCATTTAAATAACTGTAATGTGAAGCAGAGAAAGTTTGGGATGCGAGTGAAAGAGTAAAATGGGAGGAGGGGTTTTTTGGGACCCTCTTAATTGTTAACACCTGCACTCACCTCATGCGTCTGTTACAACTTATTTGGCTGTTTTTAAACCAGCGCACGTTCATGATAGGACAACATTAAGGCTAATTGTTAATATTATTATTATTATTTTGTTTGGAGTCATGTGTCATGAGTCGTGTCCTACCTGCTCGTAGCAATTCTCCCAGGTGAGGTTGAGGAGGCAGGAGGAGAACAGCTCATCTTCGGTCCGGGCATAACCGTCCATGGTGCGTGTGTGTGTGTGCCAGCCGCGTCGGTACGGAGGAGTCTGCGGAGTTGTCACGTCGTAAGCGGAGGTTTTGTCTTTTTAACTGTCTTCCCTCGACGTGTGTCTCTTTCTCTGTGTGTGTGTGTGTGTGTGTGCCCCGCTTGCTTCTCCGTCCGGCGCCGTGGAAGCTATCAAACGAACAGCGGCGGTGTGCTGGCTGCAGCTTCCCCCTGTCACGTGTGCGGCGTCTACCCCCCCCAAAAAAATACAAGAGTGGGATGCTCGCGAGGGCGATGTGGTTTCTCAAAGTGGGGTCCGCGGGCCGCCTGGAGGGCCCCCCCAACACCTCATAGATAAATTATATTAAAACCTGTAGTCATGTGAGTAGAAGAATACACTAGCTGCTATTAGCCTAATTAAATTCACCTGTTCAGGAAGAGCCAGGCTGTGACTTCACACTCAATTGGTTTCAGCCAATTTGACATAGTAGCCAAACTGTGTAATTACAACATCAAGTGATGCACAGGAGCCCAAAAAAACTTTTCCCCATAAGCTTAGCCGACACTGTGAAAGAAGCTGCTGTAAAAAAATTTTGAGCATCTCGATCTATCCCGGAAATTTTGGCTTCACTTTTGTACAGTGGGAGGAAGTGGAGATGCATCGTCCATCTTTATTTATGTCAATGGTCACAACCCCCGCGAAATGACTCGTTTTGATAGCTGAATTTGATGCAATTAGTTCAATTACATTTGTAAAATGTAGAAGAGCCACAGGATTAAATTATTTCATTCCCATTCAAGTTAGCAGAGCGCTAAACCAGAAGTTAGCCGCTCAGCTGGTGGAAGTCCTCTAGTTTTTGTTATAATCTTGTTATAGTTGTTACTTACACCTAAGTAGTAGGGGAGACCGGGGCTTCTTGTCACATGGGTAAGTTGTAACATTGTTAATATTTTCACAAGCAAAGGGTGCTACTTAAAAGTGGAATACTAGTTTTGTGCCTCTACATGGTCTCATGTCATATCCTGTCTGGCAAAAGCAGAGCACACTGTTAAGTGAGGTGAGCACAGATTTCCCATTTTTCACATTCAAAAGTAAAAAATATCAACTTGATATGTTTTGTAATTATCTTCTTCTAGTTAAAAATCTTAA
>JBBPCS010070247.1:0-16652 GCA_037974645.1 Hollardia meadi
ACACACACACACACACACACACACACACACACACACACACACACACACACACACACACACACACACACACACAACGCCGGGGTTATTTTTGTCCCCAGGCTCCGTCAGTGCCGGATTGGCGGTTTGGCCCCTAGGGGCGCAGCGCCACACAGACTGATTGGCAACTTCAGCTGTCCGTCGGCGCAGGAGACAGTGAAGTTAGCTTCCAGCTCCTTGCTGAGTGCATATATGGACAGAAATAGCACTGACCAGCACTATAGGCTGTAAGCCTTTGGTTTCCAAACGCAGGAACTTGGACCTGTTTGGGGTCCTTGAACATGACCGGTTCCCCAACAAAGTGAGAAATGGTTTGTGCTAATTCATTAGAAGTTGTTGTGAAACTCGTACAATGTACTTTCACCATACACCGATCAGCCACAACATTAAAACCACTGACGGATGAAGTGAATGACACCGATCATGGCTCCAGTACAATGTTCTAGTGGAAACTCTGGGTCCTGGTATTCACGTGGATGTTCTTTGACCCATAAAACCCACCCAAACATTGTTTCAGACAAAGTGTGAACCCCCTCATGCCAACAGCACTCCCCGATGGCATCCATGGATCAGCACGTCCCATGTAGCTCAATCAGATTTGGATCTGGGGCATTTTGAGGCCAGGTGTACGCCTTAAGCTCTTTGTCACGTTCCTCAGGCTGTTCCTGAGTATGGCAGTACCCCAGCATTGTCCTGTTGGGGGACCACTGTCATCGGGGAGTGCTTGATCTGCAAGGGTGTTTGTGCAGATGGTTTGTGGAATCCACATGAATGTCAGGATCCAGGGTTTCCTAGCAGAATATTGCACTGTTATTCATTTCAACTGTCAGTGGTTTTAATGTTGTGGCTGATCTGTGTATACACAAGGTAAAAAAAAAAAATTAATTTCATTTTAATTTAAGATATAAAAAACTGCCAACAATTCACTTCCGAATTTTTTTTTTTAAATATGGAAAATGTGAACCAACATTTAGCCTTCATTCAAAAAACATGATTATATTTATATAAAATACAATTCAACTAAATGCCATGTGCAAACATATAGTGCATGTTTTCCTCTTGAATGGGGCCTATAATATAATTTTTAAAGCTTATTGAAGTGTTTGTTTTTGTTTGAGGTGTTTGGAACTTTAGCCTACTAATCTTTGTTGGTTACCATCACAACCATGAAAGTGTCTTTACAAAAAGGCTCATGGCAACCTTCAAAAAACCCACTAAATATTTACAACCCAGACCTACAGTTAGCGTGCAACAAGAGTGAAAAGACAGCTCCACTCAAAAGCAAGGAAAAGGTAAGATGCTACTATATTTTCAGGCTACATCACTTTGTTTTGAAAAATGGTTTCAATGCAACTCAGTTAAGTTTTTAATTAAACTTTTAAGATACTTTGGTCCCTTTGAACAAAGCTGTGCATTTTGAGAGAGTTTTACAGATCTCAGTAAAACAAATTACTTATTTATTTGTGGTTTATTTGGTAGGGACAGACACAGTATACATAGACAGAGTGGAAACATCTGCATTATGCAAGTATCATGGTGTTTATAGCGGTTGCTAATTTGCAACACTTGTCCCTAGAAGGGCTTTTATGAAGAGTTAAATCGTAAAGCAGTGAAATAGAGTATAGTGAGTATAACAAGGTACATTACAGCATTAAAACATTTCAAGCATTAAGATAAAATAAAATAAAATTAGGATTAGGCTAGGCTTGTGTGCTCGTTGTTGCTGAATTAATCAGGATTTGGTAGCTCTCGAAAATAGTGAAGTTTGCGGCAAATTTACTGAAAAAGGATCTCCTAAATTATTTTAGCTTAGTCTAAGTTTATATTAATACCCATCTTTTCCTGTTCTTCTTTTCTCAGAGCGGAGAAGCCTGATGCAGCACAAGAGAGAAGGTGACGGTGATGCCGTGTGCAGCAGCACGGACACCCCCCGGTGGTCCACTCCCCCTGGACTGCACTGCAGCTCCAATAGTTCATGCTGCTCATCTGACATTGAAGACAAAGTTGACTCGCTTATAGACAAGACCCCAGACGCTCAGCCATCAGACAGGTGGCAAGGACCAAAGCCCCCCAGAAGAAAACAAGGCATTTTACTTAGCATGATTTAACTGTACAGTAGAACTTACGTGTGTTTATATGTATTAATTCACACTATCATATACTCTCTCTTCTTCAGATAAAAAAGCACAAAGGCCCCGCAGGCGGACGACAAACCACGCTGCCAGCCTCCAAGTCGTGAAGCTGCCTTCGATCAAGCCCCTGCAGGCTTCAGAGCCGAGGATCCAGTCTGCCGAGTCGAACTGCATCAGAGATCTGAAGAACCAGGTGTGGGACCTGCAGCAGCAGCTGAGCAAGGCCTGGACTGAGAACAAGCTGCTGAAGAGGCTCCAGCATCGCCACACGGTGGCGCTGCAGCACTTCCAAGACTCTGAAGGCAGCCTCTCACAGGTTGGCTGCTTGGCTTTGTCCCCGTCTCCTCTGCTCTCTGCTCAGATTTCAACCAGCACCGCAAAAACATGGCTTTCTGTGGGGACTCATCCTCACATCTACTGACATTTATTATTCACATTTCCAGCAGTGGAATGTAACAAAGCACATTTATTTAATTACGGTAATTTCATACAAATTTGAGGTTCTTGAACTTTACTTTCAGTATTTCAATTTTGTACAACTTCTACTCCACTACACCTCAGAGGAAGACATTTTTACTCCACTACCTTTGTCTGACAGCTTTAGTTACTAGTTACTTTTCAGACTACAATTTTTCATACCCTTCCTGTCCAGCGAAAAACATGTATCTCCAAATTTGGTGATTTTGAACTTGGATATTTCTGATAAACTTAATAAGTTTTCCTTCATGGATTCTCAAGATTCTCTTACTTCTTGAGCTAAATTAACTTTTTCTCCAATCTCCAAATGTGGTGATTTTTAATGTGAATATTTGTGGGGGTTTTTTTAATGTGTTGAGAAAATTCTCCTAATTCTTAAGCCAAATAAACTAACCAACCTCTTGGATTAGCTTTAAAGTGATCGTCACCCGGCTGAAAAACAGGGCTGTTTCTCTGAGCTCACGAAAAGTTGACTCTCACAGGACGGCAACCCTACAATGATCGTATAGAATACCATGCACAGCCAACAGTATATAAAGGAGTTCAAATGAGCTCAACCTTACAGCAGCAAAATGCAACATAATCATTAACGCAGCAGTAATCCTAAAACATCATAATGCTAAAACACTGATTACTGCAGAATGAAGACATTTACACATTAAGTATATTTTGCTGATTATACTTTCATACTTGCAGTGAAGAATTTTCACAATGCGTTTCAAAAGCTGTTCATCTCTCTGGGCGAAAAAATTCAATTAAAAAAAATAAATCTTTACCCTAATGTTTCTCCAACTCATGCCTTACTCCCAACAAGTTTCCAATCACATTATCTTGATGCTACCCCTGGTCCCAGATCCTCACCAAGCACGACAACGAGGCTCGAGTCCTGAAAAAGATGCTCCACGAGACCCGCTCCTGCCGTGACAATCTGGCAAGGCAGCTCCAAGCCACGGAAAACAAGCTGCTAAGCACAAAGGGCAGTCTCCAGCACCTGCAGCTGCTCAGCCAGGACCAGAGCCTGCTGGAGAGGGAGGAGCTCACCCTCAGGCTGACCAAGACCACTGCAGAGCTGGAGGAGAAGGATAAGAGGACAGTGGTATGGAGGAGCAGGAGGGTGGGATGGTGGTGGATGATAATGTTCACAGTTAGAAATGTGTTGGGGGAGCAGTGTCACATCCCCCAGGACTGATTTTGTTACTATATTCTAGGACTTGGAGAGGAATCTCGAGTTATGCCAAGCTTCATTCAGTCGGCAACTAGTCACCGAACAAAGAAAAATCAGAGAGGCCAGAAAGCTATCCTTCTGTCTTGAAGGGCAAATATATCAGCTAAGCAGGGAAAACCAAGTAAGTTGCAAAGAGCTGTTTCTCAGGCAATATTCTACAGCATTACCCATGTCCAACAGCAGTGGTTCCCAACCTTCTTTGTAAAACATACCCTCACAGCCTAGTCAGGGTTAGGGCTCAAGTACCCCTTCATCAACAAACACCGGATGTTATTTGTTAATCATATAAAAGTTGATGTAATAGTGGATGCTACAATATTTTCAGATAATTGAACATTCATTTTTTAGCTCCGTTTGGTCAATGTTGCATTTTTACAATCACATGCAGTGGCAAGAGCTGGATGTTCCAACTATTTATCCATTACTTTTTATACTGTGCAGATTTTAAAGCCCACTGAGGCATTATGATTTGTGATTCTGGGCTATATAAATAAAATTTACTTGGCTTTAAGTGGTTTATTTTAAAGTTATTAGGTTTTCACCCGTGTCCGTTTGTTGATTGGTTGGTTTATTTTTTCACCAGGATTAGGCAAAAACTACTGAATGGATTTCCACAAAACTTGGTGGAAGGATGGGGCATGGGCCAAGGAAGAACCCATTCAATTTTGGCGCGGATTCGGATAAAGGAGCAGATCCAGAATTTTTTTAAATCCCTTTCTTTAACATTGCGAGATAGGGCGTAGCACTAGAAACCTGCAACTACCACCAATGTGTAGCTAAGTTAATTCAGTAAGGTAATAACAGAGTGTTTATCAATTACTTTTAGCTAATTATTTCAATTATTAGTCGAGCCCCTGGCAACGGCACAAGTACCCCCTCAGGTACAAGTCCCCTGGTTGGGAATCACTGTCCTACAGTCTTGTTTATTGTGCAAGCTTCTGTCTGTGATGGTAGCGGTGTCTTCCACATTATTATTTCCGAATCTACAAGTTGGATCAATATTTTTCACATAACTGAAGGTTTACCATTTGTGTTTGATGGTGTACTTCCTGCCTGGTGGTCACCAATGACAGAGAAAAATAACCATTATAAAATTGAAGGTCTATGGTTGCGTTAGTTGCTCGTGTGAGATACATGATATCAGACTATGTGTACAGTAGATCTTTTGTTTTCCTCTGTACAGGATAGACAAAAAGAACTGGAAACACACAATATTTACTCCCACAGATTCCTAAAGGGATTTACCAAAAAAGGTAAACAAACATAACAAGCTACTCAAGCTCAGTTTGGCCACTTCTAATTTGTTGTCACTGAGAGGATTATTTTTCTGACCGTCTTTTCTGGTTTACAGGCAGAAAAAGCAAAACGGTTCAAACAGACGAGTCAATCCTTCTCCCCACTGAGGCTCGGAGTCTTTTGGAGTTGGAAATCGCTGCGACTGAAGAACGACTGGAGAAGCAGGAGAGCTCAGCGGACGAGGTATGCAATTTAAATATTATGAAGTGTTTTTTCAGGGGTTTTACACCCCATTTCACTTATTTGCCCACATTTACAGAAGTTTAATTTATGCTGAATATAGTTGAGACATTTGAAGATGTTTCCTCACCTCTGTAGACTTTTCAGATGTGTAATTTTTTTTTTTGCAGGCTATGCATCAGTGTTACAATCCAGGTCTGGAGTCTTTGGTAATAGACACTCCAAATATAGGGGTTTCTGCAAATGTCACATTAGAAGAGGATACTGAGACATGTGCCGGTGACCAGTTAAACGTCACAAACAGTATAATGACATACCAACACTACTGGCAGTGCACACATGCAAAGTTTCTGAAAGAAGAAGATACCACCAAGAAATCTCTCCAAGCAAGACAAACACCACAAATATTAGGAGCAAAGCAAAAACATTTGTTTTCAGACACCAGCGAGCAGAATAGTTGTTCACGAGAGAGCCAAGAAGATCAAAATGAGGGAGACCGTCTCAAGGAAAAAGAGGCATCAGCGAGGGAAAGAGAGGAACATGAAAGTGAGGTGCTCTACATTTCTGAAAAGTCTCTGCGTACAACTGAACCTAAGACAAACGGATACAGGCTCGCCAAAATCAGACGCAACTACACCTTCAAACAATCTATTGAGAACCTGCACATGGGAAGACCCGCCTACTGCAGTGTGGACTTCAATCCTTGTGAAAGAACCAGGTGCCTGATGAGGGTGGAGGTCACCAGCAGTGGGACTCGAGAACTTTATCTACCTGCTGGGAAATCGAGGAGAGGTGGGGGCAGCCCTCAGAGTAGAGGGCAGTTCAAAACAGAGAGAGAGCCCTTTGGTCCAGGTGAAGTCACTGATGTTGTGAAAGGACATAGCTGAGGGCAAAGCACCAGATACACCTGTACTGCCACACACAGAAGTGCGATTAGGAATTTCGACTGTATTGATTTTCTCATACTGAAGTATTTCTCTGAATAAATGTTTCTTCTTTTAACCCTCAATCCACTGTGATCGAACTACTTTGTTTTAATCAATTATAGCTTTACTTCAAGAAAACTACCCGACTTGTTTTTATAATTAATTCCCAAATTATAACATAACAAGAAATAAGAGCTTTTCTTTTATTATCCTTTCTTAAAAAAAACAACATTTCAACATTTCCACATCATGTTTTTAAATAATATACAGTCGAAACATACTCACAATTAACTTAAAATTAACAAAAATTCACCAAAATACTGTGTTGCAACATGAAACCGCCAACACCAAAATGCTCTGCATTTTTATATGTTGACCTGAGGTGGCACAATACCGGGACTTTCATCAACAAAACATTGAGCGATGAGTTTTTAAAAAAAGAAGGTGTATTTAACTCAGCTGGAGTCCCTAGCTGACGGCATGAAGACCCAGTGTAACTACTTTGTTGCAAACCACCAGCCAGCAGGTGATTCCCACTCCGCCTGAAAGGAAAGAACAGCTCGATCAGTGAATGAATGAACAGCTGGAACTCGATCAAAGTTTTAAGAGAAGGAACAATCAAACAACAATCAAAACAAAAACATGAAAAAAAACTATCCTGTGAATTACATTATTATTGATGAGATATTCTGCATGTAATGTTTGTGAATTATATTCTAACAAATATGAAAAACAGATTGATTACCTGCCACTCCTGTTGGAAAGGCCACAAGGCGCTCGACAGGGGCAATCCATTTACTGGGGACCACCGTCACTGGATCAGAGTAATACTTCCATATCAAGGAGATCATCAGAGCTGCCTGACAAAGAGAAGAAATGTGTTGGTATATAATATGTATTAGGTGTTTTATTAGCTTGTCGTTATGCTAGCAATATCAATAGCAGAGCAATAGCATAAATAGCATTAAGTGAAGGTTTTGTTACAAACTGAAGATGCTCTCTGTGTGGGTCACACATAGTTATAGTAGATTTTTTTTTTTACAATTTCCACCTACCTGCAAAATATAAAAGACAATGTTCACAACCCATTTCATTTTGGCCTGTTGTGCCGTTCTTGATTTCACTGCAAAGGTATGGAAACATACAAGTGTTAAGACTCGCCACACTTGCTTTTGTGGTGCCTTTATTTAATACCAACCCAGTGCCTTTAAGTCTGCTAATCAGATTCAATTTGTAGTGTTGCTGTATGTTGTTGCTACATGCCCACTGATGTCATGAATGCTATGTAATTGGAGCTTTTCAACCTGTTGCTGTTGTAATGGACTTCACATTGGGCCTCCTGTCACGTCAGTCAACATAACTACTTCCGTCTCTCACCGTGTGTTTTCAGCTTGTCTGTCATCTTGTTGATTTTGCGCTCCAATCTGGCGTATCTAGCAAACTCATCCATCATGCTAATCGAAGACTGCTCCTTCTTCATCTCCTGGATTTCCGCCCTCATCTCACTCTCCTGCTCAGCATCTTTCTGCACCATCTTTGAGAGCTTGAAAGAAGGAAAAAATGACTATTACAGACGAAACAATATGATAGCGTTGATATGGGCGAACGTTTACGGATCTAGAGGCTCAATCATACAGATCTTAAATGTTCCTGCCCAGAGTTTTAGACTATAGCTCTCATTTTGATAAGCTAGCTTTAGCAGTAACGTAAAGCTAAAACACAACGTTAAGTTTACAGTCGGGTCCTTACGTTTGAACAATAAGGAACCAATAAAATGTTTTCCCCTAATACGTAGTATCTATACCGGGATCTCGGGAAAACCCCACCCTCTAACTGTGGCAGAACAGCTACAGCTTCAAGCTAGCTAGCTATCCATCTACCCGTTAGCTTTACAGTTAACTAAGGTAGCACACAATGGTCTGCGGTCTATGGGACGAGGCTACAGGAATGGCGCTAACACTCGGAATATATAACAATAGCATGTGCATTCAAGACAAACACGTCATATATTCAAGAAATAGCCCCAACTTACGAAAGATGATATGCTCGGCAGCAGTGTTTTCATGAGATTGCACAGAAAAACCGACCCGAGCACAAGAAACCACGCATAGCCGGTCGCCATGTTTGTTTCTCTTGACAGTCAACCTCCTAGCTGTTGCAGCCGTGGAGCTGCTGGGCTATTTAAGTTATGCTAATAGTTAAAAGGGTATGCGGGGGCCTTTTTTTTTTTAAAAAAACAAACAAAACAAAACACTAATTAACTAATTTAATCCAATATACCATGAGACATACAGCACAATAGATGTAGCTTTAATAACAATAAATAACGTCACTTTTATACGACTTTGGTAATGCCTTTTGACATACACTTTACACATATATTTTGTTCATGCGTATACATTCGTATTTAATACATCATAACATTAGTAGTTCCCATACATTTCCCACTTCTTACATGAACAGCCCGTGATGAAAAAGTGAGAGATGGCTGGTGTTGACTGATTGGCACACAATCCTGCCCACACAGGT
This sequence comes from Hollardia meadi, assembly GCA_037974645.1. Classification (NCBI taxonomy): domain Eukaryota; kingdom Metazoa; phylum Chordata; class Actinopteri; order Tetraodontiformes; family Triacanthodidae; genus Hollardia; species Hollardia meadi. The sequence continues at coordinate 8,802 of JBBPCS010070247.1, forward strand.
AAGATGTTATGGTTCAAAAATGTGTAGCCTCGACGTCAAAGCCAATCACTGGTAGCAAGGGGCGGGGGTTAACTCCTCCTGGTAGGTTGGTAGGATAAGGGATAAAATATACCGAGAGGGAGATCCAATCCGGTTTTAGCTAGTTCTAGTACTGGTCGGACGTTTATGTTAAGTTACAGACTGTCCTGGAGGTGTAGGCAGAGCTATAGAGTCGATTTATTTTCCTAAACCCTTTCTTTTTTTAATTCTCTACCAAATAACCTAAGGAACAATGGGAAGGAAAAAGGTGAGTACGTGATATGTAATATGATACATGCAGTATGTTTCGTAACAGTTTAAATGCACAGGCTGTGTTTCTATTTCGCTACGATGTGTTCTTTTCACACCGCCATGAGCTGTACTTTAGCGTCGCTACCGCGCGTCCATGTGCACGCGTAAAGTCCACCTTCGCTGTTCTCGGGTCTGTCGTGTCCACCCTGTTGATAACAGGGAAGTGGCGCCTTTTCACTGCGTACAGTCTTAACGTGCATTTCCAACCGAACAAGTATGCTAAAGCACGGTCTCGTCGAATGCCACCACTCGGCCGCTCTGACCCCATGACAATTTGCTTTAGCTAAAACAATGTGGCGTCAACCACCGTCGGCGAACAGGTTGCCGTTTCAAGGAAATTTCTTGCCGAATTGCCTCTGGGCGTTTGAACTTAATCCCGGTTGCGCGCTTTACTATTAACGCAGCTCCCGCATTTGCCCTTCGGATATGTCGAGGTGTTTTATGCGTACGTGCAGCTCAAACTATTGAGGTTTTGACTTGTTCCTGCGCGTACCGAGCGTCACCTTTTTTAGGTGTGCAGTCATTTTTTTTCTTTCGGGGCATCATGGCAGCCGAAACCTCCTCGAAAATGGTCCCAAAACATCCGGGCTGTTTAACTACAAACTAGGGAAGTTTTATTGATTTAGGCCCAACAAGAGTTTACACAAATTAGATTCGCTGTATTGATACATGGAAGCGCGTGTGGAGAGGCTCTTCCCTCTTCTTCCCCAGCACCATGCGAGGGCTTCTTAACCAAAACGTGTGTTTATCATGGACGACGAGCGACAGTGTTTGGCGGGAATTAACTAGAACTGCCTGAGAAAAGGTGTCGGACTTCCCTTCGTGCTTTAAGGTTGCATAATTTCTCTATGACTTAAGGGGAGGGAGAGGTGCCCATCCCCCCCCCATTTGCGCTACACACCCACTTTCACTTATGAATCGTTGTTGTTCCAGTTTTATTAATCCATTTTCCCTCTCTCTTCTGTCTCTTACAGACTACCAGTAGTGCAGATGCAAATGCAGGGGTTAGTATTGAAATGTTAACCCTCAACGTGCCTAAAAGGATCCTGACACCCAAATGAACATTTTGTTCTCTATTGTCAGAACAAAAGAGAAGGTCTTGGTTGAGACAGGATGGCTTTTTACCAAGTTTAGTGCAGCCCAAGGTTGAGCCTGCAAGTGACAACAGAGGTTCTTAAGGATGACTGTTAATCAGATGGTCTTAATGTGCAGGTTTTGGTCCAAACATAGTCAGTTTATTGGATTAGAGGCGCTACATAGCCTATAGGGGGCGCTGGTTTAATATGTGGTCCAAACCAGTCCCTTATCAGCTCTTTTGTCCCTTTTTAAAATTTAGTTAATTTGCACATATATAAAAAATACAGTAAAAAATTTAAAACGTTTAAACAGTGTGCAGAAGAAGTTGGAAGCCACAAATGCTTTATAAAGATACCCCCTATAAATGTCAGTCATATTACAGGGGAAAAAAAGTAATTCATCAGAGCAGCACTAAGCAGTTACCGTTTATATAGAGTCATATGTTTCCAAGTTGAAGGGCACTGCAATGAAATCCATAAGATGTTATAAATCTTTACTAATTAGCCATTTTTTTTAATGATTTTTGAATAATGATAATGAAGTTGTTGATCGCAGTGATTGAGGTAGATTGTTCCAAAGAGATGGTCCTCTATATATCAGTGAATATTGATTGAGGGAATTTAATTTGAGTGCATTGATTCCAAGCATTTCTACTGTATATGGTGCCCATACAAGATTCTCACAAGACAGCAACTGGCTGAGTTATTGGCATAAACACTATACTTTGCTGCACCTCTGCCCCCAACAGGAGTATAAAATACATATAAAGGAGAGTTAATGTGCAGCATTGCATGTCATTTGTGCACAAGTTATGATGCATATTTGAAATTTATGAAATCTCACTATTGAGTTCTGTGTTATGTAGTGAGATGTGAATTACAATGAAAGAGATTTTGGTTTCAGTCTTAGTTTCATCAAGGTAACAGACAGTGCAGACATCATTTTGTTTTTCCTCTGCTCCGAATGGTGTGTTTTCAACTCTAACTAATGAATTTCAAATGAACAAGTGTTTGAATTGTCACTCTCACAAGGAGAAAGCTTTTGAATAAGTCCTGAGTCTGATTGTAATTTGTCACTCAGAAGTTGATGCCCTTTGAGGGAGTCTTAAGGATTGTTGAAAAGGAGTTCTGTTTTTTCTCCATGCTCAATTGAAGCATCTTATGTAGTTGTTGAGTAGCAATCAGGCATATTGATGTGTGAGTTGTGGACTGAGTGATTCTGTGTTGTGTGTATCAACGTGTACTAACATTTTACCTGTTCTTCTACAGCCAAGGAGAGCGTCCAAAAGGTTGTTAGAAGTAAGTTGTTTTTTTTTTTTTTAAAAAGACAGCAACACATTCAAATCTGTGCCTATTGGACTATTCTACACATGTTTTGTTGGTGTAATATAGCACATAAATGCGTATTTGTTTGTTACAGAGGGAGGCAGAGCCGAAACCGCAGCCGGAAAAAAAAGAAAAGGTAAAAGGAGAAAACTTGTCAGTGAACAGGAGGGCTGTATCCATTTAAATTCACCGTTTCACACCCATGTGATGGTGCATTTCATGCTGCTTGGTTTTGTTTTTGACCTGTTAGGCACCTCCTAAGGCCAAGAAGGCGAAAGAGGTAGCGAAGGCCAAGCCAGCGGAGGAGAAGAAGAAAGAAGAACCCGAGGCAGAGAAAGAGGAGGGACCTGCAGAGAACGGGGAGGCCAAAGATGAGGAGGTATGACGATGTGAAATTTCTTGTTTTGCAGTGTTGAATGAGAACCAAAAACGATAAAGCGTGTTTTCTTCATCCTCCAGCCGACTGCAGCAGGAGACGAGGCGGGCGAAAAGGAGGACGAGACTGAGAAGGAGGAAAAAGAGTAGTCATGGCGCCCTGAAACACTTGGCCGATGCTCCCTGTACCTCGTTTCTTGTACAATGCAGAGATTATTTTTTATCTACTATTTTCCTAAGACTGCGATGTTTTTAGGGACGTGACTGCAGAAATGCATTTTTTAAAATTCCATTTTTCATGGCTTCTGTGAAGGGAAAGTTTCAGTCGTATTTTTATTTTATTTTTTTAATTGTACTTGTTTTTTTTCTCTCTCTCTCTCTCTCTCTCTCTGACTTCTTAGTTTGCCCTTTAGATTGTAGTTTTCTCAAAGATATGCTGTCATGCCTATATCAGGAATTTGATGTTCAACTCCGGGAGAGTTTACTTGAGACATTCCCGAGACGTCTTAAAGGTTTTTTGTAACCTGTACTGTTTTGGAATTTGATACATCATAATACTGTGTGTTTGAAAGGGAATAGGTTGATTGAAAATTTGAGAGTCGTGTTCTGTGCTAAGTAGGTCTTGTTCGCAGCGTTCACTTTAATCGTATTCTCTAGTACTGGAATTGATTGGGTTAATTCATGTATCCAGTGTGGTTTTTGGATTTTCTCTACCAATGTACAGTTTCCTTCTTTTTTTTTTCTTTTTTTTTTTTTTAAGAAAAGGAAAATTAAAAAATGTTTTCTTTATGATTGGTATAAAATGCCAATTAAAAAGTGTGAATTTCTCTTAAGTGATCAATTGTTTTTCATCAATTATGTGTCGTAAAGCACGCTGTTTGTAACCACTTTAGTGAGAACTCGATGGTAGTGAGCAGAAAATCTGTACACTAAAATACTAAATGTTGCTTCAATTTCAAATACATCTTCCTGTCAACTGTTAGTGGAGATTGTTGCATATTAGGTTGATTAGATATAAAGAGAATCACAAACCGTAAAATAGGTGAACTGATTTGTTAAATGCCCAATTAAATCAAATACTTCTGAGGTACATTCATATATAGTTTTACTAGTAGGTTAAATTGTGCGTTTCTTGTGGTGCTGCCAATCACGACACATCAAGCAGAGAAAACCATGTGTTTCCACTGTTTCACTACAGATGCAGATGTATTGACACAAATTAGATCAATATTTTAAATGGAAAAAATTATGTGGGAGACAATATTTGCCAGTAAAGGCTCAAAAGCCTGGGGTGAGGAAATTAATACCCTGAGGACATTAGAATTGGATTCATAATGATGAGCAGTGATGCTGAGCTGAAAGCACAATGTTGAATGTGGTAAAATCATGTGACAACCCAGTTTATTTTTTTGGTCATGTTTTTTCTCATTTATTTGAGAAGGCGGTCCTTGTAACAATCAAACAAAAGGTTGAGAACCCCCTCTATAGAGCATCTTTCCATACCTCCAAAGTTATAAATATTTCCCACAAACACACCGTGAAGCATTTTGGGGGCCTCCTCTGGGGATCTGGTGCCTTTGGGAAGCTGTCTGCTTTGCCCAGTTGGTAATAAAGGTTAAATGTGGAGCCAGAAGAAAATATGATCTGTTTAAAATACGATGGCTACAAAGTCAGATTCTTTCCGTGCAACCATGTGTAGCAATATATTGAACTGGTATTGGTTGTAAACGGTATCCTCACTGGTTCCCAAACTTGTGCTTACAGGTTATGGCCTTAAACATTATGTGTCCAGAGCTTCTGACTACATCTCAGTCTTTTTCCAGAATCACAGATGTACTGTATTCTACTAAAATCAAGAATTAACTTCCATGTTCAAACACAATTTTGTGTATAATAAAGATTTTTTTTTCTTTCTAACAGCTTTGGTCATCTTGTGGCCCTTCCACATGGCCAAATTAACCTGTTAGCTGTTGCTTCAGTTTCCATCAAATAAAATGCATAAACCGCATTTAGATGAGAGTTTCAGAGACCCAACACGCTTATACTGGAATGCTGACTGGCCCAATAGGTTTTCACTTTGTGGTAACTTGATGAAAGGGAAGTAGCACCATGTGAGCACAATGTAAACTAAAATAACAATAATAAGCCCCTCTACAAGACAGATCCATAAGATTACATAATAATGCAGGAACCAGTAGCCCTTGAATGGTGCAGATTCCCAAACAAATGTGCAAGTAATCAACTTATGAAAGAAGGAACTGACACAGCCTTTGGGGCCCTGGACCTTGACTGAATGTAATTACATTTATTTGAGTACTGTACAGGCTCGACATGCTTGTACTTTACTCAAGTATTTTCATTTAATGCTTATTAATCTCTCCACTCCCCCTTACATTGCAGAGGGCAAAATTTTATTTTTCACCCCACAACATTTATTACATAAAAAAATATAATATGATATGATGCAGGAGGCTATTATATTACAAATCTACTGTACCTAGTAGTATCTAAAATTGGCTCCACATTGACGAACTACATTAAATTGCTCTTGCATGTAATTGTTAGTGATTAAAACATAGGAGAAAGGAGCCACACATTTACTGTACTTTTAGTGAAGTTATTTCTACTTTTACTTGAGTATCTGGATCTGATAATATATAATAATATATAATATAGGCCTAAGATAAAAAAAAAACTTTTAAAAAAACTAGGCCTTTGGGGAAATAAAATCACCTCTTCCTATGCGGCTTTTATAACTGTACAAAATTGATAAAGCAACTTTATCAATCAAGGGATTGGTAAAAAGAAAATTGGCAACCATTACTTATGACGTCATGCGAAGAACTCACGACCTTGGCCAGTAAAAAAGGGGGCGGTCGTTTGATTACTGCATTCTATGGCATTTAAATATATATATATACACGTATTTCTTTTTCACGCGTTGGGTTGGAATCGTATCTATTCTTGGCGTTACACATAAATAATCGAAATGTTGTTACTTTATAGGCTGACGATCACTTTTGTCTTTTGTTGAAAGTGCTCCTCCCCACCCCCTTTTTCCTGTGTTACTCCGCTGTGGCGGAAGTAAGTGGTATCGCTGAGGCCTCATCCTTCCAATGGCGACTGCAAACAGGCTGAATAGAAAGCGGGAGCAACCGTGGAGGGGGTCAGAGCTGTGTAACCGAAATTAAATAAATATATCATATTCTCCGTAGTCATAAAGTTAGCCTAAAATTTGTTTCACCTCTCTAAATCACGGCCGATTCAATGGCCAAAAATCGGAACATTTCGCTCCTTGAGTCGGGTAAGCTGCAGAAGTAGACCCAATTGATAGCTTAATTTACAACGATATCGCTCGTGCTAATTGATATCCCAACTGCTTTTTTCCCTTCTCACAGTCAAATGTCCTCACTGTTCAATTTCAGAGCTCTATTACTTGATATCTCGTTTTCTAACAACGGGTCCATGTCGGAGAGCGGCTGAGGTGAGCTGGCGTGCCTTGACTGGCACAGTGCGTTGCATTTCAAAATAGTTGACTAGCTAGTTGAATGATGGAGTTATTAGATGCTATCTAATCTGAATCGCCTCTCTTAATCCACCGCAGGTCCTGGCGAGTGAACTAGAGGAATATCAGGTGTGTACCCCTGCTAACGCTGCTTCTTATTGACTGCTATGCTAGCTGCTGTTAGTTGGTCTGGACTGAGTCTGAGCATAAAACTTGTTTCACTCGGTCGACTTTTTAATACCTCTGTCTCACTCGTTTGACATCATCCAGTTTTTTTTTAGTATCTTAACGTGTACCTGCTGGTGTATTTGTGGTGACTTTTAAAAATTTTTTTTTTTTTACCAAACTGTTTTCGACAGCTCTTACCCGGGAGATTGGACTGGCTGGGAAACGAGCACCCGAGAACATATGAAGATGTGGTGAGATTTAATGAAATATCTGCTACGTTCATTGTCGGTTGTTATTGTCTTGTGACAGGGGGACTCTGTCCATGCTCTGTTCTTGTTTACGGTCTTTGTTCTTTTTCCTGTTGGACTACTGTTGGGCTTCCTTGAGTGTGGCTGATTAAAGTCACAACTCGTTCCCACCGACGTAATTTTTTCAAAGTGAATTGAGGTATGGTCGCGCAGAAATTGGTATTTGGTTTGAGGGTTTAATATTATTTAGCCCCGACTATTCTACTGCAGATAGGGTGGGTACTTCGGCTTCTTGCTACGTCGAGACGGCTCCACTGGCCAATCAGAGACCGAGATACGCTGTCTCTGCGTCAGTTTGCATGTGACCCGAGCTGTGATTGGCCCGTAAAAAGGAAAAGTTTTGCATAATAAACCACGCCCTTTGGAATTGGAGTTGAGAAGCACATGAAACCACAAACTACCCGGTCCGACATTTATTCTAACAGAACTGTTTAGGCCGGCTGCAGCTTCCTGAAGACTCTTAAAACGTATAATATGATACATAAAATCATACAAGCTGTCAGACATTAATGTGCACCCATCAGCCACAACATTAAAACCACTGACAGATGAAGTGAATGACACTGATCATGCCTACAGTACAATGTTCTAGTGGAAACCCTGAGTCCTGGTATTAATGTGGATGTTCTTTGACCCATAAAACCCACCAAACATTGTTTCAAACCCCCCTCATGCCAACAGCACTACATGGATCGTAATTTTTCAGGCACGTCCCATGTAGCTCAATCAAATTTGGATCTGGGGCATTTTGAGGCCAGGTGGA
>JBBPCS010070258.1:0-16652 GCA_037974645.1 Hollardia meadi
CACACACACACACACACACACACACACACACACACACACACACACACACACACACACACACACACACACACTCCAAAAATAGGCTTTGTGGTCCATGTGGGGTTTGAACCCATTACCACGGTGCTGACTTGCGGATATATTTTAGGAAAGCTTGTATGTTACTGTCATTATTCTCATACGTGCATCTCATACATGACTCAGATCCACCTCTGCTCTGCACAGCCAACATACACAGCACCTCCATCTCCAGAACCAGAAACAGGAGAACAATGGTCACCATTCCTGCTACAAAAGCCAGCTGAAACCAGCTATTGATAGCTGCCACCTTCTCATCATTTTGGGTGATGATTCTGCTGTATACAAGCTTGATCAAGCTGGTCTACCAGCAAAAACCTTCAACATCCTGAGGGAAAATCTACCATCAACTGGTTTCATCAGCTGCTCACACAAGATGCACCAGCTCGACCAGAATCCGATAGTCCGGGTCAGCTTACACAGGCCATCTATTCTGGTTTATTGATGCAGTGCGTAAGTTATATTTTAATCACATGTCCATCTTGTGTGAATGATCAGCAAAAGACCACCCAAATCAGACCACCACGGCTGATTCCACACCCACAACAAACATCACAGAACAAGGAGCGCTTTGATGCTCCTGTACTGACAGAGCACAGCCGATAATATTTTATAAACTGGAAAAGCTCCCACGCGTCTAAAGCTGAGACCGAAGTAGCCTTGAAGGTCTGCACTAACAAAACCAGCAGACAAGGGAACATTAACCAACTTACATGGAGCACTAACCCATTATGACATAAAATTACTGATGATGATCTTCAAATAGCTCTTTTTGTCCAACCAACAGTCCAAAATCCAAAGACTCTTCATAAATGACAAAGAAAATCTACAAATCCTTACATTTAAGAGACTGTAACTAGCAAATGTTTGACTTTTTCTTGACATTTGAAAAAAAAAAAAAGATTCATTAACTAATTTTCTTTAAATCGAGTAATCAATTAATCGATTAATCGTTGTAGCTGTACACCACATCCAGTTACAGAATGTCCACCTCAAACATATTTACATAACCATGTGCCAGCAGAGACGAGTCTTCGGGCTTAACACGACCACATTAGAAAAAAACAAATGTAAGAACATCAGCACTGAAATAAAAAAAAAAAGGCCTGGCGTAGACCTGTGATGTTCCATTTCGCCAAAATGACTCACTTGGTGGGATGTTAACATGCAGCGTCCACTGCACCGGTTTAAAAATATCCAATTATTAACAGTTATAGTGAATTAATATGAAAATTTGCAGTAGAGGCCAGGATATTTGAGAAAGAATTTCTGCAGTGTCAACAGCTTGAGGGTAACAGGAACCGCAAACTATAGGTATAAGTTTCATGACCTCCTCCATAGTATATTCTTTTATGATTAACATATTGGTAGATCAGAAGAGTATATGAAGATTTACCTCACAATAAAAACTAGAAATCACACAGAAGATCCTAAGGGCTGATGGGTTATCAGGGCCAAAGAGGCAGGGATGCTTTGCCCCGCGCAGCTTCAACATCATCCACCACTGCAGCAAATAAAGGGAGTGCACAATAAGCTTGTGCCATAAGATCACAGCACCACCTGCTCACCTGCATTAGACAGCAACCGCTCGCTTGAGGAGACAGTTTCTTTACAGAGAAAGTGCCACATTTCTGCTCTACTGCCAAACTCTCTCTAACTGTCAAGTGTCTTTACAACAAATCCCTCATAACGACCAAGAAATGTCGCTTTACAATTAGCTTCACCCCCGTAGGTCTTTAAGACTAGCACAAGAAACTGTTGGGTCAGGAAAATTTACTCTCATAATGTCCGTCTCCTAAACACAAATTTACTTTATTCTTTCTATAGTGAATGTCTGACGAGGTTTTCCTCAGTAAGTAACTGTTTGGTTTATCTTTGGAATCTTCATGTCAGAATTAGTGGATCTTTGTGGAACAGGCACAATTATATTCTATGGTCATCCAAACAATTTTTAACTTAGGTTGTTCATCTGAAACACATATACATTCATTTATTTTTTCCTCTATGTACAGTTTTCCCATTTTTCAACCTTTCCAGACAAACAATGACAACAAGACAAGCAATGTAACATTTCCAGGCAGACATGCACACACACACACATGCATGCACACACACACGCACGCACACACACGCACGCACACACACACACACACATAGAGGTTACAGAAAGATAATGTCCACATCAGGTCTGCAGAAAAGTCATACCTCTGGCCTGTAACTAACTTACTCCATGATACTCACATAATGCCAAGCAAGCATGACAGCCTGTAGACTGTAGCCAGGCTGTAGGCATGCATGTGTTTCTTTGTTAATGTGAGATTGATCTTACTCAGCAGTGCACAGCTCTTGGCCAGAGAGACGAAAAGACAAGCTTAAACTGAGCACTTGCAGGTTTTCTGTGTGTGCTTGCGGCTTTGCGTGTGGGCATGTGTTTGTGTGTGTAAATGGAAACCTTGGCAACGTTTCAGTGCCAATAGAGACTTAGCAGGTCTACCTAAAGGAGTCCAAACTTTTCTTTTATAAGAACAGACTTTTAGAAAGAAGTGAGATAATCGGCGTTGTGTAAAATACCGGTAGGTCATTTGACAATATTTTAGTTACGTGGAAACTAATCACCCTACAAACTGTATCAAACAACTGGAAGTAATGTTGTCTGGGAAAACTGTTAAAAACCTAAAAATGTCACTTTACATTCTAGTAACTAGGTCCATCACAATTAGACTTTCACTACACGATTATCATGGCCAAAAGGACTAACGATGACAATATTGTTACGACATCTATGGAAAATTTGAACTTGAAACTTACATTCAAACTTTGAGTGGAGAGAAGTGGAGAGAGAGCGTCTGTAACCATAACTGTACAAAAGAGTAGTTACACCAGATGAACTGATAAGAACCCACGAGGCCTAACATCTGCGCTGGATTATTTACATGATATTATCATAAGTGTATAATGAACACGTGTTTCTCCAATCTTGGTATATCATGATACCATTATTAGTAACATTTCACGCAAACCAAAGAAGTCTGAGACGCTTGAGGTTAATGTTTACAAAAAGATGCAAAAGCCTGCTAGAATATGTCCTTTTGGTGTAATGGTGCAGATGCAATTAGCACTACAATAAACAAGATAAAACACTATGTAATGTGGAGCAATTTGTTTTTGTCGATATGTGATGAAGCTTCTGGACAATTAAAGGTGAAGCACAACATAGCGTCATAACTTGATTACAAGATTATAAGGTATAGACTTTGTAAATTCTGTTCACAACTGCATCAACACAGCAAATCAACATTTTGGTTTAGTTTGGCCTGGTTTCTCACAAATAACTAGGATTTGTAACACTGTTGCACTGGCACTGAAAAACAAGGAAGATTAAAGATTCATTTGGCTGTTTTCCATCCTGTTCTTACCTTTAAATGCTTTACCAGCCTGCTCAACGCTTCACATTCCTCCTTTAGGACAGACCTAGAGAGACAGACAGACAGACATCGTCAGTACTCCAGTTGTTTTTCATTTAAAAAACTATTAAGCCAAGAACTAAAATCTAGGTCAAAGTGGAAACTTTGCATTAGACAGTCCCAACAGGCACACACAGCCGAACACCTTAAAAGCTGAGGTTTCCTTTAATAATGGTTGCGGTCTGGTTTCTTAAATGCAATAAAAATGTGTCCTCATAATTCACATTTAATATCCTAATTTTATGAGTATGATCATTTCGATCAGTAGCATCTGAAACTTACAAAAAGTTGATTGTTATAGGTTTGTGCAGTGGTTAAACCTGTGAGAAGTAAACATTATATACCATCATTTTCAAAATGCTGGGAAGGCAGATTGATTGAAAATGAAAGCCATACAACTGAAGCAGTGACAACAGAATAGGTGCACTTGATGTCTGCTCAGAGTTTATCCTCTAGTTTTCAGAAGAGTACTGAGGATACAGTGCCCTATTTTTCTTTTCTCTCCCCTTCCACACATTCTCCCTCTCTGGTTACGTAACTGTAGTAGACTTTATTCACTTCTTTCAGATGAAAAAGAAACTTCTGCCTGCTCTGGGATCAAATTCCTGACAATGGCCCCCTTTGTTTTGGTCCAGTCAGGAAATAGGGGAGAGATGGAGAGAATGAGAGAGGAAAAGGGGAAGAAGGGGAGAGAGAAAGGTGGAGGCTCTCTTCCAAGGTAGGCCCAGTTACTGTATGGCCCTGTGGGCCTCAAAGTGAAGGGTGGAGGGAGGAAAAGGAGGGACGGAGTGTTACGGACGAAGGGCAGCAAAAGAAGCCACCGAGGAGAGTTGAGGAGAAATTAAGGGGAAAACTGAGTGAAAGGAGAGGCTTCCGAGTAACTCACTTAGACTTACAGAGCACATATGAATCACATTCTCTACAACAAATTAATCAAAGAAAACACACACATAATATGTATGATCTGTCGCCAGTTGTATTACAAATCTAAGATGACAAAGTTTTTGTATCGGACCAGTGTGACATGTTGATTACTCAGTCTGTAAACACTTCTTTGGATCCTCAATGCAAGTGGTTCCCAACCTGGGGGTCGGGACCATCCAAAGGGTCCCAAGAAAAATCTGAGAGGTCACAGGATGATTAAACAAATAGGTTAAAAAAATTGAATTTCCTTGCACAAAATTATGCTTACTTTTTGCTTTTTTTCTTATAAATGTCACATAATCTCTGATTGTAGCACCAACCAGGCCAATATAAAACTTATTGATTGCTTATTTCAAATGCATCATTAAGGGTGTTTATGTCAACCACTAAGTGACAAGAAATCACAGTACTGAACTGACAAAAAAAGGTGTGAAGTAATTATGAAACAGTGTCTCCATTACATAGTTTGCCCACCAGTGAACACCAAGCAGAAACACTTGGGGCTGAAAAATGAAGCCAAAGTGGATGTGCGATAAAATGTGCAGTTCCTCAAATGGCCACTTGAGACTCGCTCCAAAATTGAGTCAAAATTGAGACCCCCATATTAAAATGGCCAAATTTGCAGCAGAACTTAACATGTTTACAGCCTGGTACAAAAAATGATTTTTGTCTCCATAGCTAATTTCTTCGTTCATGGCAACCGTTTGGGGGATGAATTTTTGAATAACTTATTTGTTTAAATTCTATTAAGGCTTAAAGTTATGCATAATTAAGGGAATAGCCAGTTTAAGTGGCAGTTAGCCGCAAGCTGTCTAGCTAGTGGTCACCAACCATGCTTCATTTGGCCTGCCTCAGTTCTACCCCTGCACCACCTCTTTGCCCATAGTAGTCAGCTTGGGAAACACTGCTCTATGCAACTTACTTGAGGCGGTCCACCACTTGGTCAATGTCAGTGACATTCAGCTTGTCTATCACTGCCTCAATCTCATCTTCAGCGCTGGACCGAACTGAACAGTGAGAGCTTGGTCTCAAAGAGAGGAGATCAAAAAAAAAAAAAAAAACAGTAAGAAGAGAGTAGAATTCTGCAAAGCACTGCATTATTTCAGTAAAACATCCAAGTTCTTTTACCAGTGTTTCTTACCTGCTTCCTGTCTCAGTATCTTTAGGGTTGGTACAGCTTCTGTAACAGCTGTCAAGGTGACCCAGAGTGTAGTCCACTGTCTCAGGTTTGTACCGAAACAAGAGCTCCTCACCATGTCTATAACAACAGCACAGACAAAGAAATACTTTACACAAGTCAGTTTACTCTATCTGCAGCTCACTCAGTGTTTATTTGACTGAAATTTCAGCCATACTTGAAGAGTGTACATAGACTGAGAGCATCTGAAAGTCTTTAACTTGAACTGAAAACTTGCTTCTTCAGTTTGGCTTTTGATTGTAATGATTTACAATAATTACTTCTTAAATAGTTTTTTTTTATTCAAATGTGTTTATTTCCTTTTATCTATGTTATTGGTTTTATTATCTAATTTTTTAACATTTCTTTTTTTTGACTCTAATTGGTTTACTGGTTATTTTGTTCTCACCTGTAAAGCATTTCAATTGCACACAAGTCACTTTCTTGCTTTATGCAGGATGATCTAGTGGTGCTTTCAGTTCCATAAACGCAACACAAAATGTTGATTTACTATAATTCAATTATCAGATCTGAGCTCATTTTTCAATACCTACAAATGATTATTGAAAAATAAAAGATGTCAGGAATGAAAACGAATGAAAATGTTCTGAATGATCTGTGGGAGAAAAAGAAATAAGCAGATGGCAGTTGTGGTCAGCTCTGCTTAATCATATAATCCCTATAAGAGGGAAAATGCATCTTTTCTACAACTAGACAGACAATGACGTGGAAGTGTGTGTGTGTAGCTGGGTGGATGACTGGGACATCAGGACCACACAGGAGGCCAATAAGATAAATCAGTTGACTTTACAAGGTACACACCCACCCAGACAGCCTAATAAAAATGGCTCAAATCACAGGAAAAATCTGGTATTGGGATGAGAGCTATTTTTAGCCCCCCCCCCCCAATTGACTTTGTTCTTGGCTACATATACACACATAAACAAAGAAAAAAAATTTCTGGCGGAGAGGATGAGATTAGAGAAAGATACTGGTCTGTGTCTTGATGCTTTGGTAAAATGTTCTCATTTTCCAGGCCAACAAACATATTAAATTAAAGTAAATTGACAAACACGAGGGTTGTGGAGCATTATTACATGAAGTTTTATTACAGGCAAGTGTGTTCGGTTTATTCCTGAAAGCCATTCAGCTGATACTTGGACATGGCCCAATTGAACGATCAAAGGCCTGAAACACACACATACAAGGCCAACAAGTACACCAAAGCCAACTTCAACGAAAAAACGCGATTTGTGCGAGTCTTTGTGGTACACATACTTTTTGGTCGTGTTCCTACACAGCCAACAACAATGGGATATATTTCGCCCTCTCTCTGGGACTTTTTTTTCTAATCCATTTACAGCCAAAGCACTTTACAAGAGTGACTTGTGATGTGCAAGCAAGCAAGGCTTCAGTTTGTGTCTTGCCAAGTGACACTTTAATAAGACTCAGTGTTGTTGTGGACATCAGATCTGTGGCCTTTTGGATATTGGATTGTCAGCTTAAACATTAGGCCTTGATGTCTTCCTGACTTTAAAGAACCCCCTGTACGACTACTTCAAATTAAGTGGCTGCCAGCTGAGCTGCCATAACAAGCAACAGTGTTACATTATATTCATTATATTTCTTTTGAAGCATGAACTAACTTTGATACAGCAGGAGGCTACACCAAGGGAAGTCTTCAATTGTGAATTTAAGTAAAAACACACACAGCAATGCTGCAAGAGATTTTAGCCATGTTAGCACTGCAGCTCTGTGGATGGCACTGTTGGTCTGATACCACTTTGGTCCAAACTGAAATATCTCAACAACTATTGGGTGGATTTCCATGAAATTCTGCTGAGACATTCATGGTTCCCAAAGGGACTAATGACTTGAGAGTGACCATCTGATTGTTTTCTGTAGTGCCACCACATTTGTGGATTTGAGGGAAATGTTTTAATAATTATTGGATGGATTGCCACAAAACTTTGACAGATATGTTCACATCAGGATAAATTAATTAAATTAATATATTTGGTTAACTTCTGACTCTAGAAGCATCGTCTGAGCTGATTCCAACATCCTTAGCTGTACATTGTGTTTTGTGCTAATTTGTTCACATGCTATTACAATCAACTAAAATAATAAACATTACACCTGTAACATCAATATCAGCATGTTAGCCTGGTCACTGTAAGCATGTCAGCATCATGGATGTTGGCTTGCATGCAGATGTTAGCATTTACTGCTACAGCTGTAGCAGGCGAAGTATGCTAAGTACAGCCTCACAGAGCTGCTAGCATGGCTGCAGAGTCTCAGTGTTGTTCGTTTTTGGACAGGGATAAAATGGATCAAATGAGACACCAACAAATGCAACTTGTTGACTATTATATTATGAAATGAATGAAGATGAACATGGTACAAATCGATGGTTCCAAACTGAGGACTGGGGATAATGTCATACAAATTAAGTGCACACATACACAAAAAATCCTAAAACCACTAAAAAGTTGCCTGGAGCTTAGAGTTTAATGACACAACACAAACAGACAATAAGAAGGATGTTGACAAATTGACAGGCAATAAATGGTTCGTCACAAAAACGGAGAACAATCCATCTTTGGTTGTGCTTTTCCTAAAAGGCCTCAGCATAACCGGAGAGGTGTCATGGGGCAACATTCCTGACAGCAGCGAGCTAGTTGCTGGGATAGTTAGCAGCTCATACACACTTGGACTCTCACACACTCTTTTACATCCTCACAAACACATTACAGTTTCACAGCCTAATTTATGTAACACAATGCCACGATGTAGGGCAGTTTTACTAACCAATATTATCCCCCCAACAGTTTCTTTTGACATTCTTCAGATTATATTTATAGATTTCATTAAATTGCCAACTGCTCAAGTTCATCTCTCACCTGAGTTGTATGATTAGCTGCAGAAATTAAAAACCAAACAGCAATTAGAAAGTAATATCACTTCTTGAGGAGCTTATAACTCCCTGATGAGTATGCATCATAAAAAAACATGATACAGAGTGCCAAGCTTCATTGCTTTCTCCCTGTGAGCACTTCACT
Source organism: Hollardia meadi (assembly GCA_037974645.1). Taxonomy (NCBI): domain Eukaryota; kingdom Metazoa; phylum Chordata; class Actinopteri; order Tetraodontiformes; family Triacanthodidae; genus Hollardia; species Hollardia meadi. Next base: position 8,703 of record JBBPCS010070258.1, read on the forward strand.
GAATTAGGTCAGTTTTACTAAGTGTTTTTGTACACAAACTCTTAACAATTTTAAGATGAGTACTAAAACATAAAACCCATCTTTAATCCAATAAAGCCAGCAGAGGCTGGATCTTTTAAATTTAGGCAACATTTTGTTGGCAGCTGGTGTGGAATGCATGGAAGTCTCTCTCCTATAATTGTCCTATTGTTCCAAAATTCCCATACCAGCCTGCAACGTCCCTACGACAAAAAGCTTTGTTGCTCTGCTTTCCATCCCATTTGTAACTGACGAGGGAACACAATATAGCATTTTATGGCACTCTTTGTTGGGGGGAAAAATGACGCAGAGAGTGTGAGAACAGGGTCTTAACCTACTTAAACCACTGACCAGGGGGAAAAAAATCTCCTCATAGAAACAACTAACAAATTAGATCAAGATAGGAAGTGCATTTATTGAATATTAGGGAAATAAATTATGCAAATGTTGGCTATTTACATCTGGAACTAAACTACCTTGTCAAGCCTCTGGCTGTCAGAGAGGATTTTAATTCAAACAGCATGTTGAAAAGGTTTATTTCCTGGGGGTTCAAAAATGTAATTTCATTAAGTTCAACTAATGACGGAGAGTTGACTGATGGACAATTTGTGTGTGCCATTATAAAGTTTTTTAAGAAGTGCAGTAGGGTAAAACTGAGGATAGATACAGTTTTTATAACCATCTATTAGTCTTTATTATATTTATGGCTTTTTTCCTTGTATGTACAAAAAAGACATTTTTTCTTGTGCTGCTCCTGATTTATATGAAAATCCTATTAGTATCACTGGTATCACTAGTACAGTTTCATTCAGAGTGCATTCAATAGTTCTCTCATGTTGTACAGATAGGAATAGATTATAACTCATTTATGTTTTGGGTCCCCAAAATAAGCACTACCTTTCAATAATTCAATAATAATATACAGAGTGTATTTATGTGTGCGAGATCTTAGACCTACCTCCCCCCACTGCTGGCTCTCTCTCTGAGAGTCTGCAGTAACATCTTGACTTCGGCTCTCAGCAGCTCTTTGACTGCAGGGGGGTCAGCTAGGGGAGAGCCTAGCTGGTGTGGGTGTGGGGTTCCTGCCCTGCTGCTGCTGTTGTTTCCTTGCTGGCTCTCCTGCCACATCTTGTGCCACATCTCCGCCTGAGAACATCATTATTGTGATCAGCGAAGACAACCAGGAGTTACACATACATATGTGTATCGCAGTAACAGGCTATTTACACGTTGCGCTTGACAGACTTTCTCTGTCAGTCCAGGTGACACATGATAGAAAAGATAAATGAAAATATTCGCAAAACTAATAATGGTTGAGTGAAACACTCTTTTAAAGCAGAGTGGACACTCCACTTGTAATATGATGTAGGCAGTGATCCAGGCATCCATCATCCAGTGACTACTGATGTCTCAGGATTAGTCCAAAATATGACTATAATCTATAAAAAAGCAATTATACTGTGAGTGTACTGGTGCATACTCAATAGTGCAGGTAGGTGAAGGATTCCTCTTTGATGTGGTTTAACGCAACACTGATCTTGGCCTAGAGACGTCGAGCATGAAAAAGTGTGAATTTCTCTGTCTTTTTAAACTAAAAATGGTTCAAGTATGAGTTGAAAATATCACTGAGACACACATCTGAGTAAAATGTGAAGAATACCACCATCATTCAGTGATTCTTGATTACCACCGTGCTCTAATCTCTTTACTGTCTATCAATAAAAACATCTTCAGGGCTGTGTTACAAGGAGACACTGTTTACTGTAAACTGTTGTAAACAGCTGAACATTGTTGACTTGGAACAGGAAGCAAGACAACTTTTGAATGCACAGTGACATAAAATATGGGTGAAACTTTCTTCCAATACATTTTTGATGAAAATCTTAAAATGGGACAACATTATTATTAAGCCTTATTTAATGTCTCATACAAATGTAGTTCCATACCTCTGTTAACCCATATCTTGCTTTCGTCACACATAGTATCCCAATAACTGAAGAACATGAACTTATAGCACAGACTGAGGATGATGAAGTGTAGGTTTGGTCATATCATCACACAAACAGCCCTCTGGATCAGGCAGCTTTTTAATCTTTTTCTTTTTTCTTAATATTTTTCGAAGAATATCACTGCAGATCAAGGATTGTAAATAAAAACGTAAAAAAAAAGTCTTTATGCATGACTTCCACTATGAGCCAGTAGAACGGCTGAGCACCCAGGACCATAGGTGTACTTTTACGCTCATCAGCCAAAAAAAAAAAAATCACCATAATTTAACAGCAAAAGGAAAATTAGTAAAGAAAAAATGTGGGAAAAAAAGAAAAATGTGTGGGTGAATGCTTGTGTGCATGTGTCCCAGTAAAAGTCTGGTGACCATTAACACTTCCACACCTGTTGCCTGCCAATCATTTCTGTCATGTTGCAATCAAAGACTTCAAACGAATACACTGGAGGATAATAAACACACCACTTCTGGTCTTTCCATGTGCGTCCACTCACATGCAAGCATTCACACAATATGTAGTAAGACATCCACGTCCACAGCCCTTTTCACTCACACTGGCTTCCTCTGTCTGTCTGAGTATTGAGGTGTTTATGTTACAGGACTCATGGCTCACTGACTAAAAAGTTGTTCCTGGATCTTTTTTTCCCCCTCTCCCTCCGCTGTGCGACTGCTGATCTCATTCAAGAGCTATTTTAAGGGAGTGTTGTTGAAACCTGTCAGTTAAAAGACTTGCGAGGAGCCATTGTTCAAAATTATTTAAACTGGGTTTAAGAAAAGGGCTAATATTAATTCAGAGTACAGAGAAAGAGTGAGTGTATTGAGGGAGGTGCAGAGAGATTGTCCCTGTACAGACTTGAAAAGAGAAGCTAATATTCCCTCTGATCCAACCGCTGGAGACAATGGAGACCTTGATGGATGGAGGAATGGCGGTATTTAGGAATGGAGGAGTCGCCTGCAGATCAACTATTACTTTTCACAGTGGCTCATTGAGGGATGGAATTCATTACATGGTAGCAAGAGAAACAGACGGGAACAGAGGAGAGAAAAAAACACACACATGGAGATAGGCAGACACGGGCAGAGGGAAAAAAAGTGTCACCTTGCAGTAAAAGTAATAACTGGAGGAAAGGAGCTTTCCTTTGTTTTTTTCCCCTCTGGAAATTTCTAAAAGCTCCCAGCCTAAGTCTTTCCTTCCGTCTGATGACTTTATACCCAAGCCACTGTGTACACCAAACTGTAGGTGAAAAAACACTAGAGCAATATTGAAAGTCACACACACGGTACACATATGCACACACGTCTATATGTACAGTATTTTCTATATTTAGACACAATCGAGTCAAAGAATAATTGCTAACGGTCTTATCAACAGTTGGGGATTAGCCTCTTTAACCCTGTTATACCCACCCCGACTCACTAAGCTTACTGGGCTGTGTGTGTGTGTGTGTGTGTGTGTGTGCTCTTTAAATCCATTTTCGCTATGTAAAAAGGCATTCAATTTTAATTTGTTAATTGAATATAAGTACGCGTGTGTGTGTGTATGTGCATGATTTTCATGTAAAAATGTTTTTTTTAGTTGTTACATTTGATTTTACACACTAACCGTCACAACAATAATGTGCGGTCAGTGACTACATGGCACGGTTTGAAAGCTGAGACCGACTATGTCCGTGTGTTTTCTTCTTTTACAGTAAGTGGCCTGCTGGCTCAGTGCAGGCTGATACCATCTACAGACAGAGAGATCTCAAAACTGAACAAACACACAACAGAAGAATAACAGAAGAGTGGAAAAGATGGCAGAAGGTACGAGAGTAGAAAAGCAAATAATATGATACCACATGAGACAGTAAACAGTTCATACGAAGATTTTTAAAACTTCACAGAAGGTGCTGATGAGAGGAATGCTTTGTGTCTGTGTGAAATCTGCAGCGACATACTTGGTATTAAGTGCACATGGCATGACCTCTCTTATGTAATTCAGCTAGAAAGGAATGTTCCCTCAGTAGACTGGCATTTCTTCACATTTAGCTTCAAGGTCAATCACTGAGCCATTTTCAAAGCATGTGATGTTCTGAGTTTCATTTACAGCTGAAATGATTGACGGATTCATCCATCATTCAATCGATAAAAATTCATTTGCAACTGTTTTGATGATTGTTTAGGTCTTTTTTCTTTAATTTTTCTCTGTTTTATATTACTATGAGTTAAATATCTTCGGGTTTTGGATTGTTGGTTGGACAAAACAAGACATTTAATGACATGGACTTTGGCTTGTGGAACTTGAGATGGGCTGTTTTCTTTTCTTTTTTTACTTTTGATAAATGAAATGCTTGATTAATCGATAAAAATGAATTCACAGTGAAAACAATCATGAGTTGCAGCCCTTGAGTCATTGTCAAATTTAGCTCCATGTCTGTATCTTATCAAACTATGCTACAGCACTTACTAAAGTGCTGTTTTTTAAAAATTTATTGTATATTTTCTAAGTCTTCAATTTCTACTAATGATTTGTGACCACACTTGAGATTCACAGCTTAGACATTTCACAAAATACTTGTGGATTTGAACACTCCACCTTGGTTGTGGGTTTTTCCCTCATCGACCTGCAAGTCTTTCTTGTGTTTTCGTGTTTTCAATGCAAGGGGCCTTGAGGCCAAGAGCTTAGTGGGCCTTGAGTAAATATTGATGTCTGTCTGGCTCACATTTGGACTGCACTGCAGCACAGTACCATTTGACCCACATTTCACTTTTATTAGGGAATCTGGGAATTGTATTTAATGAGTTTATGAAGCCAAACTAACCTAGGTAAAAATCCTAATACCACAGTTCATAAATTGTTTGCGCAGGAATGCTTAGCTGAGCACATTTTTGATTCCCCCTGAAACCAAGCTCAAAAGTATATTCTCGCAGATGATGTGAGGTATTCTTGTGGGTCCCACCAGAAACAGACCCTGTGTCTGAATTTTTTTGAACAAATAAAACAGTAAATGTGAAACAAGCTTCATCGACTGATTCTAAGGAGAAACCAAAAGGAAGAATAAGACCTTTTGCAGTCACAACAACAAACCACTTACCTCAGAGTGCATGTCTGTATACATGTCAACCAGGGAGTTTCCCAGTGCTGTACGGATCTTTGGCAGCTCTGACCCAGTAACATGTTCAGCGATCAGGCTCCACAGAGACTGGCTGGGGCACCAGAGCTGGTTTCCATCAGGAGACTGCATACAAATGGCAATCTAGCGGTGAAGGAATGGAAAGAAACTGCAGAAACAAAACAATATATACACCATTACTGAGAGACCTTGACCAGAATGAGAGTTTGAAATGTAATTAAGTGCATTTCCTCAAGTCTACTTTGTAGCTGTTTGGTGAAGTACACTTGTGTTCTTCATATAGTATTTTCATGTTATGGTACTTTATATTTATTCTCCATTATATGTCAGAGGGAAGTTTAATTCTTTTCCACAGCTTGAGTTTCATATTACCCTATAGAGTAACTTTGCTATTTTCCATAGAAAAAAATGTTACAGATTAAACTACACAACAGTAAATAGTCATTGAAAACTGTGGCTTTATTCTAATTATCTTATAGTCATTTGTCTATGAAATGGCAGTATATTTCAGATATATTTTCCCACAGCCTTAGGTGATGTATTTAGATTTGAAAATATGGATTCAGCAAATTTTGCTTGTATTTATGCTTAAAGAAAAACTAAAATGATTATTATGAGTATTATCACCATAGTTGCTTAAATTATCTGTAGAATATATTTCACACACATTTGCTAACTTAACTAGCGTCGTCCACATCATGGAACATGAGAGAAACTAGCAGAAAGTCGTGGCTAATTCAACTACTAACTTAGTAAGCTAGCTAGCTTGCTACATGGCCACCAGTGGAATATTTATCCAAGATTTCACTAAAGCGAAATGTTCAAAAAGCACATTTAAAGCACTAACAGTAAAACGTTAAAACAGCTCGTTTAACACTCGACAAAAAGTATATAAATGTGCATTTACTGTTTTACTACAGATAAATGCACGAGAAACGCTCACCTTGTTGGGTCCCTTGTAACTAGCAAGGCTCTGGTATCCAGGGCAAACATATCAGTTGCTAAGGGGAGATATCGCGAGATCGTTCGGAACTGTCAACGGTAGGTTTCTCTAGAAATCTAAATATAGGCCTTTAATCTCAATGATAAATGGTTCACGTTTGTGTTCTATTAAGAGTAAACGATGAAGAAAATGATGCATGTGTAATTAACTAGGCTAAATACCTATTCAATGTTTTATCGACAGGTAATTACACACGAGACCACCTGTGCTCTTGTAAAAGTCTGGACTAATAGACTAAAGATGTTAAATTGGGAGAGGGGCAGACTTCAGATGAGACTGGCGTGTGAACTCTTAGAGAGGCAGTGGCTATAACTTTCCCTCTTTATGCCCCCATCCTCCACCCTCTTCCGGGCTCTGTGAAAGTTCTGTGTAGAAGTGTACGTAGCCCCAGTGGACAGCTGTGGAAGGAGGACTTACAGGCAACCCCAAGGATTTTTGCGTGCACAAACAATGTAACAAACTAAATATTTTTTTTGTAAACTTGGCTAACCTGCCTACCAAATCCCAGCTAGACCACAGTGGATTTTTCAATTCACTGACTTGCTTGTTAACTTTTCTTTCTGCACAAGGTGAATTAAATAAATCATCATGGTTTTCAGTGAGCGCCTTTTCTTGGAGCGCAGAATACGCACGGCCGTTCTGGCACTATTGCTTTGCGCACAGACAGCTTCTGGCTTCTCAGTCGCCGGACAGCAGGAAAGCACCTGCGAGGCAAACGGGAGCATATACTTCGTGGGGGAATGGTATTTTCTGGATTCTGATCATTGCACCCAGTGTGAATGCACCGCGGAGGGCTCCGCGTGTTCCCGCACTGAGTGCACCTCTCTCCCGGCTGCGTGCATCCATGTCAGCCACTACCCCACCGACTGCTGCCCCAGGTGCGAGAAGATCGGGTGCGAATACCGAGGAGTGGTGTACGAACTGGGGCAGAACTTCCAGGTAAGAATGAGAGCGATTATTCTAACCTGCAAAGATGGGGACCAGTGATGGTTTCCAGTATGAATAAAGAGGACTGTAAGGCTTTAAATGTTTTGAGATTACTGGGTTGTCTCATATGAAATCAGAATAGAGACAATAAATATTAACTAAAACATCTACACAGTATGTAGCTTACAGTAGATCAGTGATACCACTGGTGGTCAGCTCCCACTTTTCTCTAATTTCTAATATTTCTATAACTTTTTTTTTAAACCCTCAGGTGTCTAAAAATGCTTGAAACAGTCCAAGACGCTACAATTTCTCTTTCATTGAACTAACAACTCATGTACATTCCAAGGACACAAACTGTGATGAAGGGGTCTTTAGTAGATGTTTCATTTTAAGGAGTAGGCCTAACAAGTCAAAAAAGGTTAGAACTACTGTTTTCAAATATACCGGTAGTGTAGTTGTGTTATTGTTTGTGCTGGCTCATACCTTTAATTAAAATTATTAAAATTAAGCTAATTTAGTTTTGTAAGACTCACAAATACAGAATAAAGCTGCAGGACCCTCCGTTTTGAAAGGAAGGGTCAACACATTGCCACTAAGTTCAAAATTGTCTCAAGTATTGCAGCAATTCAAGAATCTAAACATCAGTCATATTATTTAGGAACAGTTTAAGAGTCACTATGTTTGTATAGAATGTGTACAGGACTAACATCCAACCACCTGTTAAAGGAATGCCACATATTAAAAAGAACAACATGGCCACTATAAGCAACACGTTGGATACCCCAGACAAAGAGTACCTAATATCAGGGTGGGGGGGGGGGGGGGGGGGGGGGGGGGGGGGGGGGGGGGGGGGGGGGGGGGGGGGGGGGGGGGGGGGGGGG
>JBBPCS010070279.1:0-13340 GCA_037974645.1 Hollardia meadi
AGTTGAACGTAGATTTTTTCCCCCCCCACCCCCCTAGAAAAAACCTATAAGAACTAATGGATACATTCCCTCTAAAAGTTAACAGCCTTGAACCTCTCAGACGTCAGAACCCCCCACCTCCCTCCCCATATCATCTTTATCACTGGTTGCCTTCGGTGCCTGTGTCAGTTACGTTAAAGCTGAACTCGGGTTTCAACCTGGGCCTCGTCGTCTTCTTCCATCAGTTCTCACAAAAATACCTGCGTCATTGTGGAGACATTTAAAGGAACTTACAGGCAGATCTGCATGTTTTAGCCCATTAATTAAAACTTTTGTTTTTGGCAAAGTTAATACTGGTGTAAAACTCTTCCTTGTTGATGCATTCATTCATAACTTTTAGAGTCGACTGAAGATGATCCTGACGTAGCGTACTGGTTACATAACTTGTGAACGCGTCAGCCTGTTTCAGCTGCATTACCCTTACAGTAATTTAACTTTGTGCAGAAACAAGTTAATGAGTTAAACAGGTTAAACTTATGTTACACCCCAAAAAACATCTATGAATAATTAAGGAACTAAATAAAACTACTTTGCGCCCAGATTATGCATCTTTTAACTAGCAAAATGGAGATGGACACGCCCTAAATGCACTTGCACCGTACACTTTAGACCATTTAAATAGGGCAAATAGTCTTTTTCAATGTGAACTTATCACTGCCGTCTCTGCTACTATGTAAAGCAGTGAAAAAACAAAGAGTGAAAGTTAATTTAAGTTACAGACGATAAGCATGATGGGAAAACTGTGTGAAAACAGGCCCAGGTTGAAAATGACCAGAGTTTTGCTTTTAAGCATTGAGTGATGTCATTTTGTCCAACAAGTTCATGTGACAGAAAGAGTGTGTTTCGTGTTTTATGGTTTGGTTTGTATGCAAGAGAATTCTCTTTATACCGACACACACACACACACACACACACACACACACACACACCCTCACACACGTCAGCTGAGCCACTCGTACAACTTGTGCATTGGTTTGGTTGTTCTATTTGGTATGGTCGTATGTCTAAAAAGTTTAGCTTTTGGTTTTCAGTTTTGGCTTTTTCACAACATTCTGGATCAACTAAAAAAAACTTCTTTTTTTTTTTTTTTCTTATCTTGGAAGCTACATTTTCACAGCTATTTCCAACCATGAACAAAAAAAACAACAAAAAAACCCCAGAGCACAACCGAAGAGACAAGAAGATATGAAAACAGGCAACACGTCGCCAAGACCCACCACCTCCCCGCCCTGCCCCACCCGCCTTCCCGCCGCTTAATAAGTAGAAAGCAATGAGACAAATCCATACATCATTAACAGACACACTATGGAAAGCAAAAACAAAAAATATATATATTCTCAAAGTCAGTTTGTTGAGGTTATTCCATATTTTATCCATCCAGGAAAAAGAAAGCGAGAACAAAGCTGAGGTCGCTGGCAGAGGATGGGAGGGGACGATTTCTGTCTGTCGATACAAGAACAGCAATCACAGCTAAAGACGAACAGACAGACGGGGCCTCGCTCGCCCCTTTTCTCCCCTCGTCCTCCCCCTCTTTGTTTGTATTTGGTTTAGTTACCGTTCAGTCACTCATACATAACTAATAGCAGTAGTAGTAGCTTTTGGTTTTGGGTTACTTTTTGGTTTTTTTGGTCCGCCGCTTCGAGCGCACCTCCTTCCTGCTCCTCTTCCACCTTCTCCTCTTCTTCTTCCTTTCCCCCTGCAGCTTTGGCTCCTCCGCTCCTGACCGCTTCTCCTTCTCCTCCTCTTCTTTTTCTCCTCTTTTCTTGTGGCCCTTTGATCTGATCTTTGGAGACAAAGGAGAGGGGCAGGTGGGAGGTAGGGATGGAGGGCAGGGGTTTGGGGGCAGTATGGGGAACGCCGGTGCTTCACCTCTTTCTTTTGTTCTTTTTTTTTTTGGTTTGGACTCTTTCTTATGCTTGTAGTGTGTGTGCGCGTGTGTTTTTTTTTCCTTTGACATTGCTGAGGGTTTGTCTGGACACTCGTCTCCCGGGCGAATCCAGAGACGACGCAGCCAGAGGCGATGCTTTGGTATCCAAGAGTGACTGTCTGGTGGTAGATGAGCAGTCTGGAAGATGACATGATGATGGCATGGGTGTGTATGGGATGATAATAAATAAAAGAAGGCAAATAATGCTGAACCCCCCCCCCCAATACTGTCTACATCTGCCTGTGGTGTTTTTTCATTTTTGCAGGCAGTATAAATACTGTTTTATGGTTTGAGCAACCGTTGAAGATAACAATGAGAATATTGATCATGACGATGACGACGATAATGGTGATGAAGGTGACCATAGAAATGTTCTTTTTCAACAGAAAATAATCCCTAAAAAAATCACTGTGGATCTTTTAAATTAACAGCTAAAAACCCATTTTTTACCTGATTCAAATGGGATCTTCCATCATGTGTGGTTGGTTTCGTCCTATTTTGCGTGCCAGAAGGGTGGGTTTTGCCTCACAGTAGTATTGAATGAATACCATAAAGCTCAGGCATTCACAGGAAAGCTATTTTTTATACTAGAGTATGTATGAATTTGCATCTCACCTGATGCTATAGTAATTATAGTAGTAAACCCCACCCGTCTGCCACTCCAGGCTGGTTAAAACAAACACCATCTGTTGTAATGTACAGTAGGTTCACACTGTAAAGCTGGAAAGAGGTAGGTAGATATCCTGCATGTGGGATCAGCTGTCAAACATTAAACTTTGGCAAGAAATGCGATGAATACAAAATAATAGAAAAATAGATGTTCTGTAAATCTCGAACTGGAAATGAGAATAATGGAAATCCTGACTGAAATGGAAAATGTTTGGCATGAAGCAGAATGGAGTACTGAACTGATCCTGGACAGATCAGAAAGTCTTTTTGAACTAAAGCTTTTCTCTCCGTTTGTTGTTTATTTTTTTGTCTTTTTTTTTTGGTTTTCAGTTTTTGGTATTTGGAGATTTTGGTTTTCATCTTTGTTAAGTGTGTGTTTCTCTTCTAGCATCTTTTCTTTTTCTGTTAAATTTGGTTGCAACCACATGACCCTTCCAAAGCTTGTTAAACAAGTCTGTTCTTTTTGCCTCCCATTTCTCACACACAGTTTTGCTTCTCATCCCTGCCCTCAGTGAGTCTAGTTTTTCTCTAGCCGATAAAAAGGCATGGTGTCCGTTTCCCCCGATGCCAAGCAAAAACACTCCTCAATGCCACCTCTCCAGCTGTAGATCATTATTTGGTTTCAAATTCCCCCCCTCCGTTCTGCAGTTCTCTCTATCCTCTCCATCCTCCCTCTCTCTTTGCTTCCTCCCCTCATCCATCTGTGTATATTTTTGGCTTCAGGAGACTTCAGCGGGGAGGCGGAGAAAGAGAGAGATGAAATCAGAGATGGGTCAGACAGAGAGATGGCTTTGGTTGAAAGGCGAGGTTGTAAATTTAGATTTTTAAAGCTCCATTAACGCTCTGCTTCCTCCTCTTCTTCTCCCTCCTCGTCCTCCTCTGATAGGATACTTTGGCTGTCAGTCAGCGATCACTCGGCCATGGCCCCTCCCAGGGGTGGTGGCGAGGCTTCACTGAAGGAGCAGAAAGAGGCGGGGCTTGAACAAGGAGATGTGGACTCCTCGGGGCACGAGGTCGGGCTCATGAGGCTGCTGGCGCCTTGGGGAGGAGACTGGGAGAAGGCAAGCCTTGGGCCGCACCCACCACCGCCGCTGACCAGTCCCATGGCAGGCGTGGAGGTTGTCGCCATGGAGCCGGTCACCATGGGGAGGAGGGTGGGGCGGTTGAGGAAGAGGGACGGACGGAGGGAAGGGGGGACAGCGGGACCCCCGGGCCCACCCAGAAGCATGTGACCTGCTGCCCCCTCGAGGCTGGAGATGGGCAGCTGACCACTGCTGGCTGCCAGGGCTGGTAGGGACGGAAAAGAGGAAGACGAGGGTAAGAGTGTGGACAGCGATGGAGGAAGGGCAGGATGACGAGGGCAGAGAGGGAAGGTAGAGGGAGGAGCAAGAGAAGATGAAAAGGTGCAGGAGAAAAGCAGGGGAATAAAAATAAAGGAAAAAAGTGACAAATGAAGAGAGACAGAAACAGATGTGTTGGCAGTGAAATGGACGGCAGAATGGAAGAGAAAAGAAAGATGTAGAGGATAGAAAAAGACAGGATGTCAGTGAACACATCAGGCACATCGTTACCAGGGAAACATTTAAAACCTGGATGGTGGAGGTAAAGATGATGAGGACATCCTTTGCTGATCTATATTATTGAACTAAACTACTGATAGGCACGTGTAAATGATTAAAGGACCAGTTCAGCCAAGTCACAATTTTCAAATGAACATCAGAATAATTCCATGGTCCCTTTGTAATTTCTTCTGTGGATTAACGAGGACACTAATTCCTGGAATGTTTGAATTCTGTGAGCGCTCCAGACAAAACTCTCAAAGTCTCTCTGAAGTCTCAGAGACAGAAATCTTCAAACCTGCAGATAAAACTATCTGCATGGATCGATGTCATAACGGTAAGTAAGAAAATATGTTTGTGTTTTTGTTTGTTTTTATAATTTGGGTGAACTGACCCTTTAAAAATTAATATGTTTCTATTTACATCAGGAGGTGGTGAATACTGAACCATGTAATGCAAGGAGACAAATGATAAGATGAACATGGAGATGATTATTGACTACACATGCACACAACCAGCACGCTCTCCTACATGATGTATGGAAGAGGATTAGGGCCAAAAATTTGAGTTTTGACTTTTTTCTCAGAATGAATTTTTTCTCGGAATTCTGATTTTAATCTCAGAATTGTGAGAAAAAAATTCAGTTTCTCAGAATTGTGAGAAGAAAAAAAAATCTTTTTCACATGTGGCCCTAATCTTCCGTAATGATGCAATGGAGTCAGATTTTTAAAAAATGAAACAACAGTAGGAGGCAGAGTGACCTGAAGAGGTCATTTTTCAAGGCTGTGGCATCCCCATATTATATCACAATGAGAAATAACACCCCAGCACTGAAAAGCATCTTCAGCAGTTAACATGGCAGAATCACCCGTCCATCAGTCAGAACTCTATTGTAACAGTGACACCTGCCGACGTTTGAATTCCAATGTAAAAGCCAACACTTTAATCCGCCATTACGGCACCATGAGTGCAAACATTCATCGCGTGGCCCCAGAGGGATTCAAACCAGAAATCCTTTCACATCAACACTTATTTTTCCCGACTCCCCCTCTTTTCTTTCTTTCTTCTCCCCTTCAGCCCGAGACTCTATCGCAGCCGGCAGTGCCAGGGCTGCAGTTTCCATAACAGACTGTATCCTTCTCATCGACACATGGCCCAGAGGAGGCCGGCTCTCAATGACGCCGGACGGAGCGGCAGAAAAGGGGAAGGTCTGAATCGGCGCTATAGGGAGAAGCACCATGTGACGGATTCAAAGCTGAGCTCGATGAACCTTATTTGTGATGCTTAATTGATTTGGCAGCAGATCCTCTCGTTCAAAAAAGGGGGATTTTTGAGTGGTTATGTAGCCAACAGGCTTTGATATTGAGAGGGATGGGATTGTGCCTGTTCAACTGTTTAGTGTAAGCTGACTTTGGCTTCCTAAGCTTTGCCATAAGGAGCTCTTGTCACTTTGTGATAATAGCAGGCTATTGTATGAGAATCAAATTGAATCTTTCACCATACTGAGTGATTCAAAAAGTTTGTGGTGAGGAGGAGGAGGAGGAGGAGGAGTGTGGCTGCAAGGGATTTCATTTTGGACAGAATGGATGAAGGGTGAAATGGGAAGTGGTCTTTAGAGATGGAGGCTCATGAAGACTCTCTGGGCCAGAGGGGACGGTTCACATGCACCGACACACACATGCACACACACACACACCTTTCATGGTAGCCAGGGGATTGCTGCCAATGAGGGCCTGGTTCATCGCTGTGCTTACTCCCATCAATGTGTTCCTGAAATGTGGATGGGCCGCAAATTCACATAACACACACACACACACACACACACAAGCATTCGCACATGTAGAGAAACAGTTGGTTAAGTGATACAAACCCAGTGATGCAGGACTTTAAGCTCTCAGTCTCTTGGCTTGTGTTTTTCGTGGTGTAACTGAGGCAGTGTCTTGTATTTTTGTGCAGCACCTGACATTTTCTATCTGGGTCTGCATACCTTAACTTGTACACGTGTGTGAACATACTGAATTGCAGTCAAACTGGTGTTACAGCAGCCTGACACACCTGTCACAGCCGAATGCCACAGATTTCTGTGCAATATGCAGGAATGTATGTATCCGGTGATGTCAAGTTAAACATTTTTTCATAACACGGTGTCGAGTGTTGAGAGTTAACATCTTTTTTTTAGGATGATTAATTTCATTATTGAACAACTAACTGTTTCCACTGCACTCACCTTACTCCAGTGGCTAAAGCAAATGAGCACAAGTAAATACTTCAAAGAACAAGTGTGTTGTTATATGACTGCAGGTTGAAACGTTGAGTTGTTGCATGTTAAGATGAAAAGAGAACAAATATATTCCAACCGTCTTACATGTAGAGCTGCAACAATTAAGGCTTTTAATCGATTAGTCGATCGAAAGAAAATTAGTTGCAAAATGACTGAAACGATTAATTGTTTCATTTGCAGCTTTTCTTTGTCATTTATGACAGTCGATGAAGAGTCTGGTTGGTTGGACAAAAGAAGTAATTAGAAGGCGTCACTTTGGGCTCTTGGGGATTGTGATGAGCATTTTTCATGATTTTTTGACTAAACGATTAATCATGAAAATAATCAGCATATTAATCGATGATGAAAATTATTTTACACAGACTCCGCCTTCTACTGGACTTTATGGATACTGCTGTCCTCCTATCATGATCATGTATTTGCCCACTAAAATTTGCATGAACGTAGCCGGCCAATCAGGACGAGCCTACTCGAATCTTGGTAGCTCCAGTGTATATAAGGCTGTGAAACCGGCGTCAACCATCCTTTATCTATTCAGCGTTCGGCGAGTTTGCCCACTGGTCGACTATGTGTTGACACCTGGCTGGTTATGGTCGTGGCTGCCTAGGTCTGGGTTTCTGGTCTAGGCCAGCACTTCTCTGCAGTTGTGACTGGGATTAGGAAGTAGGTGGTCTGTGGTGGTTAACCTTAGCCGGTCAGGTTCAGTGTGGTGGACCCATTTTGGTCGCGTCAGGGTGGTACATTTATCGGGCTCCACCCACTGTACCCATCGAGTCCAGTAGAGGACAAAGCCTATGTGAGATAGAATGGAAGGTTATGGTATTGTAACCCTTGTTCTATAAGCACAGGCTGCGGATTGCTTGCTGAAGAGGTGGCAGGATAGTTGACGGCGGTTTCACAGCCTTATATACGCTGTGGCTCCCACGTATTCGAGTAGGCTCGTCCTGATTGGCGTTCTCGCAAATTTTAGTGGGCGAATATGTGATTGTGATAGGAGGAAAGCAGTACCCATAGAGTCCAATAGACGGCTCCATCTATGCTTGTAGAACAAGGGTTACAATATCGTAACCGTTAGCTGCAGCCCTACTTGGATGAAAACAGCACTGAAGATAAGATGACTGCCATGTTCTTGTTTATTTTTTAAATTGACCACGACATAAACACTCACCCAGTGCTTAGCCCGTGGGCCCCGAGGTTGGATGGAGCAGGGCTGGCTGTGCTATGAGGGGGCGGGGTCATAGCAGAAGAGGTGGAGCCTGCTGCAGTAGAGCTGATGGGAGTCATGGGGCACGATGCAGGTGACAAACTGGCGCCTGAGGGGAAGAGAAGAAGAGGAATAACGATGCCGTGTCATGGCTTTGTTGTCACAGTACGGATGAGTTACAGTGTTATTACTGAACAAACACTGTGGCGACACAGTTCTTCATCAACAATCAGGATCCTGAGATTTTTGAGCATCTTTTTTAAACTCCATTCAATTACAGACTGGAGAGAGAAGTTTGCGGCTGGAAAGTGTTAGCCTCGGCTCAACAGGCCAATAAATTTCCAGCTGTGTTTGTTACCTGTCAGGCCATCTGTCATATCTGTGAAGCCTGGGATAACTCTGCTGTAGCCAGGGTCTATAAATCATGAGGACCAGTCATGACTCAAGGAGGTAAACAACTCAAGATGGGACCAGTGCTTCCATGTTGTTGTCAACAAAACATCATTGTTTTCTATTTCAATCTCTCACAGACTTTTGTAGGAAAGTGATGATGCTTCAGTGTTTCATCAAACCAGCGAAAGGCTACGACAATACAGAAATATCAACTTCTTCCAAATAATGTCAGGACCAGTTTAATCTTCCTGTGACCGACCTTAGGGTCCCAGAAACACAATTGAGAAGCACGGCGCTAACCTTTAATTATTTATTGACGAGACTCTGCACGGGCACAAACAGTAATTACAGCTCACCTGTTGTGCTGAGGCTGGTGGTGACCTGGGACAGACCATGACTCGATATCTGGACAGCGAGAGAGGGAAAGAGAAATCAGGAATTACTTCCATCCATCTGTGAAACAAATATCAGGCCGACTTCTGAAATTACACAAGAAAGTGGTTAAGTATTAAAGGGCTGGAGGATTCATATTGGACTGTACCATGTGCGGGCTGTAGCAGGAGGCTTTGTGCGTCACAACAGGTGAGGTCTGGCTGGGCAGGGGAGGGGTGGTGCTGCTGGAGGGGTTGATGCGTTTCTCCTTCTGCCTGCGGTTGCAGAACCAAACGCGAATCACCTCCTTCTCCATGTTGAGCTGCTCTGCCATGAGCAGGATCTCCTCCGAGGTAGGCTTCTGGTTCTGAGGAGGAAAACATCAGACTGATGAGGACACAGACAGATCCTGAGTCTAGATACTGAGACCGATGTAGCTTAATCCTGGTTTTGAGAAAAACGAAGATAGCACACATTTAAATGCTAAGTTTGAGCCCAGTGTAACACTTGTTTAATGCTGATACACTGAGTCTAAGTTCCCTTTGTTTTGAAAGCACTCAGTGATTCTTTACATTTGTTTTCATCATCACATTTATTATTTCCAAAAAATGAAAGCTGAGACTCAACTCTTAAATCTGCTACCTGCATCATTTTGTACATTTAACATCTACAAAAAATCCCAAACCTTTTAGATCTTAGCTAGAAATTCAAAATACATTTCAATATGAATATTCTGAATGCCATGATATCATTTTGGGGACAATTTGTGCTTTTGTGTCAGTCTCCCCGGGCCGACCGGGAGACACAGTTTTCTATATACTTGCTAAATAAGACAGTCTCCTACCGCGTTGAAGTTGCGCTCTAACACCACCCGCACGTTGGTCTCGATGCTGGTGCGTTTCTTCCTGCGTCGGCCGGGTAGACCCTCGAGGCCCAACATGGGGGTGGAGATTGAAGACGGGCTGGGCAGCATGCTGTCCACTGCCATGGTTTCTGTCACAGAGGGGGGGGGGGGGGGGACAGAGACATGAAGACAGTCCAACAGATAGAGAAGCACTGAAGACAAGAAATGCTTAAGTGATAAATTTAGACTTATAGTACTGTTGCTGACATACAGTATTGTTGAGTACTATGTCTCATCTAAAAGGATCAATGTTACAGAAATGTCCATATACATTACATTACCATATATATTGATATATTATCAAAAACTGTAATTCTTTAAAGAAAGAGACAATAACAGTCTTTCATTCATATTAGTCTCTTGGTTAAAATGAATATTTGCAAGGATCAAACTCTGCTTTCGTGATGTTCCTTTGTTAGAAACAAATCTGAGGCTCATTTCAGATCAAATGGACGATGGACGTGCTAAAGGAACAGTTCACACAAAACTGAAAATTCAGTTGTGATCTACTCACCCCCGTGCAGATGGAAAGACAGGTGAAGTTTCTTAGTCCACAAAACAGTGATGAAACAACTGAAGAAGCTGAGGACGTACAGTTTGTCCGGCGTAAACCAAGTCTCTGGAAGCCCCAACCGATTTGAAAAAACAATATCTACACCCTTTTTAAAAAAATCTGAAATCCACTTCAGATGGGATGCATGTGAATGCTTTCAGCTAAGCGCTTACAAGTGAGGATTTTGGGTTTAAAATAGGGTGTAAATAACTTATTTTCAAATTAGAAATTTGCCGGATGAGCTGTATGGAGCCATTTTATGTTGTTTTTTTTGTTTTAAGTCCTCAGCTTCTTCAGTTGTTCAGGAGAATGCTGCAACCGTGTTTTGCTGTGAAGCTCCAGAAATGTTTTATGAAAGAAGAAACTGGGAGTGGGCGGATAATGACTGAATTTTTTTGAACTGCTCTTTTAAGGACACCTGTTTTTGGATGATTACCTGCATCACTGAGCCACTTCTCCAGCAGTGGTTTCAGCTTGCACATGTTCTTAAAGCTCAGGTTGAGTGCTTCAAATCGGGAGATGGTGGTCTGGCTGAAGTCATTGCCGTACAGTTTGCCCATAGCCACGCCAACGTCTCCCTGACAGAGACAGATACACAGTGTCAGAAATGGAACTGAGACTCACACACACACTCTTGTCCACCTTCCTCTTGTCTCTGTGTTTTTTACCTGGGTGAATCCCAGCTTGATGCGTCGTTGTTTGAAGGTGCGGGCAAACTGCTCCAGCTCCTCCAGGTCGCTGGGCTCTTCCCCCATGTGACCCCCGTGACCTCCAGGAGTCAAGCCGGTTGTCAGCGAGGAAGCCATGGCACTGCTGGACGCTGAGGTAGCTCCCACAGACGTCACAACACCAACACCGCCGCTGCCGCTTCCACCGACCACGACATCACCGCTCTTCTCCCTCTGTGATGTCAGACGGAGACGTAAATAAACAAAACATACATTCAAACACGATATTTCATGTGAAGACGTTGAGTATGTAAGGCCAAAGAAATGAACTGAATCCTACACAGAGCTGTCAAGGTTTTGAAAAACATTCCCTGAAAAATATTTTCATTTTCCAGTAATTGAAATAAACTGGTTACTGAATACATATGAGGTGATCAGCTGGTAAACATGCATAAAATAACGATTTGACCTTTGGGGGGGCCTTGACAAATTATACAAATGTTCCAGGCAACACCCATCTTTTATTCTACACTGGAGAATAATACTATGAATTTAAAATTTGGAAATAGAGTTTAACCTCAGCGTACAACTAGGCCAGCTGACAACAAGTAGACTCAGTGCATCAAAGCAGGAATTTGACCCTGCGAGCTTTGGGAGTTTCTACTAATTGACCAGATATCATGCATGATACCTACACGCTACACGCCTCATTTACATCCGTCGTCTCTGTGCATAAAACACATGAACAAGCAGGGAACACCAGCCGTTGTGTTTGACATGACTTCATCACGGCTTAATGGAAAATCTATAACCCTTTGCGTGTGTGGGGATGCATTCATGCATTATGTTATAGAAGATAAAGGCTGACGATACAAGGTGAGCTGTTTGACTTGAGCGTGAATACATCATCAGAAACTGTGGAATATATTTTGTACTAAGCAGCTAACTTGACCTTTTCCTTTGACAAATAGGCAAACAAATTCTTGCAGCAGAGAGCAGATACTTCTTTAAAATAAAAAGTGACACAAGCCACGCTGAAGGACAAACGTGTGCTTTACATCCTGCAGGTGGGTTGCAGCACACGAGAGCAGGTAGTGGTAAATGTCTGTCAGGTGCTGCAGTGCAGAGGTTCAACATCTGTTTGAAAAACATACTGTATGTCCAGCTTGTTGCATAGTTAAAGACCCCCTCCACTCAAAAATGTGTTTTTCTTACGTTTAAATCCTCCAAAATGTCTGACCTGGACTATACTGACTTGTATCTGTCCAAAGTTTGTCACTAGAAAAGTATTTTCACATTCCTCTACTGAAGGGGGAGATGTCTGTGCACTTCCTCAAAATCATGTGATTCAAACGTGCATCGGACGAGCTAGATTTGTACGTCACAAATACGAAAGGCAATCGCTGTTTGATTTACAAATACTCCTACTGCCAACGAGCTGAGATGTGAACGCACTGTAACATCGTAGCAGATATTATTGTACGTTTCACAACCGCTAACGCTGTGTCAGCCACTGCCAGCTACAAGCTAACAACATAAACAAAAGACGCTAACTCCACTTAGTAATGAGTGTGTGTATGCAGATTTTTTAGCCTTTCTGTTTTTCTGAGTACTTTTACTTTGAAAATCTTAAACTCTGCATGTATTTTTGGAAATAATTGTCTCTGTATCTCGACATCATTGCAAATGAGGGAAACCTCAATGATTTTCAAGGCTCAAATAAAGGTTTTGAATTGAAAGATTTTCTGGTGTGACATGTTGAACGTCACAAACGTGCCAGAAAACATGGAACAAGCAGCATGGAGGCCAGTGACAATGTTAAACTATTTATATGCCAGCATCGGGAACTTCAATGTGTGTCATGTCACGGGGCGAAATTTAGTGTTATTTATAACGAGAGTGAAGCAGTTAAAAGACTTTCTACCTGTGCTTGGAGTCCCAGGCGAGGTGGGGTTGTCAGTAGTCCCCCTGGGCTTTGCTGAGGTAGCTGGATCAGATTTGGTGTTGAGAGCAAACCTGTGAAAGGAAGAGCAACCAATCAATCAACCAGTCAGTCGGTCAAATTATCATATTAATTAATTAATTATTGGTGGTTTTAAGTCTTCAGAGTGACTGTTCTGTTTATTTATTAAGTGTGTATTTCACTGCAATCATCAGAACTGGAGACCAGAAGTGTCCTACACGTTGCCCTCACCCTGCTGCGGCGGCTGTGCCTGTGCTGGCTGAGACAGGAGGAACTGGGCAGGCGACTGGAGAGGATGACCCGGCATCAAAACCAGCTGCTGGAGCTGCAACAGCTGCTGGATGTCCTGCGACAAAAACAAATAAACAAGGCAGAAAAGTTAATTAAACACTTAATAAAGATTTGAAAAAGTCTCCAAAGTGAAACTAAAATAATACGCCTTAATTCGTGTAAACCCAATTTTTCAATCAGACTATTGAGGCCATTCAGTAAAAAAGCACCGGTTGTCCCCACCTGTGCTGTGAGCTGGATTGGCTGCGACAGGGCCAGCTGCGGTGGCGGGGCTTGGACCGTTTGCTCCTGTTTGGTTGGCTGTTGCTGCTGCTGCTGGGACTGTGATTGGTTCTGCTGCTGCTGGTTGGCTTGTTGTTGCGCGGCGGCGGCGTGGGCAGCGTGAGCAGCGTTTGACTGCTGAACGGCGGCCGCCAGGAGCTGAGCCTGAGCCTGCTGGAGGAGCAGCTGCTGCTGAGCGGGGAGGAGAGCGGCAAGCTGGGGGGGGGGGGGGGGGGGGGGGGGGGGGCAGGAGGTG
>JBBPCS010070309.1:0-16647 GCA_037974645.1 Hollardia meadi
CACACACACACACACACACACACACACACACACACACACACACACACACACACACACACACACACACACCTCATCCACCTCCCACACCTAAAACACACATACACAGATACACAAGAACTGCACGCCTTTTTGGTCATTCTCCAACCTGCCATAATGTTAAATGATGTTGTCCTTGTTAAGGAAAAAACAGGTTTTGAGGCATTTACTTCTATATTTTAGTGTTTTCACAAACTGCCATTCCAGTTTTATCCCAACAAACAGCATTAAAAACATAGCACCATTAATCACTCTTAATGTCTCTGGAAAATTGGCTTAACTATCTGTAAAACCTCCCACAGAGGAGTCAACACTAATGCTCTTTAACTAATTTCCATTACACAACTCAAGCATGTAAAAATAGATAATCAAGGTAATGTAGAATTGTTAGATAACACATAATTCCCCTGTTGGCTGCAGATAATTACTGGGTAACTATTTATTATGGTGTATAAACACAATGACAAATAAGTCAGAACGTATTGTGTTCTGAAGTGTAGTCTCGGTGTCACCACCCAGTCAGAACATAATCTATAATGTAATCCAACACATTATAGTCAAGATTTCTCAGTGCAGTCTCTAACTCTCAGTCACGGTTTGACTCTTTGCTCTCTATACCCTCTCCATCTATAAATGGGGTTAGGGTTAGATAGCGGGCCTATCTAGTGGGCCTCGGAGGCAGTGGTACAGCCAAATGGTTAGATGATGATGATGATTATTATTACTATTATGATTGTTATTAGTTTTTTATTTACAAACAAAGTTAATTTAATATCCAAGTGCTCAAGAATTGACAAATAAAAGATGTCAAATTAAAATGCATAAATTCAACGACCAGTTTCATTTGAAAATAACCAGGCCACCAGTTTGCCTCTACTAGCTAACATCTGACACAGCTAGCTAACATCAATTGGCATAAAGAAGTTTTTGAAACGAAAAAGTGATGTGCGATACAACCCTCAAGCTCAAGCAAAAGCTCCAAAGCGTGTGGGGAGGAAATATGACCATGGCTACAATACATTTGGATTCATAATGGCAGGCAGTGATGCTTTGCTGAAAGTGCATCGTGTTGAAAGTGGTGAAATCCCATCACAGCCCAGTTTATATATTTGGTTTTTTTGTTGTCATTTATTTGGGAAGGTGGTCCTCAGAAATGTGTTGACAATCAGAAATGGGCCTTAAGTTACAAAAGGTTGAGAAGCCCTGGTATAGATAATGTTATTTTCACGAGTACGAGTATCTGAGTAAAATGTGTCAATACCCGTACTCATGATGAAGACATATCCTCATTGGGTAGCTGAGTGAGGTTTGTAAATAATAGATTTCTTACTCCTGTGATCAAAAGAAACAACCCGTTTCCTATTTAAGTAGCTCCCATTCCAAGTATGAATACGATGCAGGTAATTTAGTTGGTTGAACAGATACAGATAATATTGTTGTCCTTACTGGGAATGAGATTCAACAATCTAGAGTTGCCTGCTACACCATTCATTTTTCACTTTTCTTGTAAACATACTGTACCAACTTTTCGAGTTGATGGGGGTTATGACAGTTCATTTCCTTTGTGCAAATGGTTTGAGTTTTTGGAGCATCAAACTCTTCCAGAATATGACTCAAATAATCTCAGTGAGGCAAACTGAACACTAGCTCCTAATCACAATATTAGCAAAAGTGAAAAACAAAAACAAAGAAATGCTTAGTATTGCAGCTCAATCTCACAATGTTCAATCGCACTGCATAGTAGCAACTTTAATATTTGCACATTATGCCAACAATGTTCTCAATTATTTTTAAGTCTCTGCAGTAGTGCAGACATGCTGTCCACAGAGTGTAGAGAGTATCAGTTTAGTGAGAGGGCTGGGGTTGGGTATGGCTGTGCTTCCTCTGCCATCATTAAATACATAATTGCCCAGATTTTGTTTGCCTCCAGTGTGTGTCAACAGTCTCTGGTCAACAACATACAGTACTTCAGTAAGAAATGATCTCTCAACCCCAGTGATGCTTTAGATTGAAAGATGTTTCTATGGCAGCTCATATTGTTGTGACTAATCAGATATTTTCTGATATGAATTAGTTTTGCTGTGGTTTCAGCTCAGCAGAAAACCACAGTCTCTTGGAATAGCATAGAAAAAAAGAACATCATTTGGGTGGAATAAGTAATTGACTATGCACTGTATGTGTGTAAAAGAGATGAGCTTCAAACAATATTTAATAGGGTAGATGGAAAAATTATATATCTTGGTTAATCTAATGTAAGAACTCCAGACCACCACTCTCACGGGGCCATCATTTGTGACTCACCAAATGTGGCTTTGAAGTCTCATGATGCGCGAAGATGCCATCTCTTGCAATCCAAATTAAATCACTGTTACTCATCAGATTTTCCATTTGAGCTTATATGTTATCTCAGTGGTAACTAACTCCGCTGGCCATTTAGTGAGCCATACAGACTCTGCTGTATGTGGCTAGAATATAAGGGGATTAACCCTTGACACAGCATCTTTAGGCCGTTATTTATGATACTTTATAACCAAGGAATGCAATATTTGATGACTCCCACATAACTCTTAGTGTCTTTAACCTTGTAGGCCACATCGGCATGGGCTGGTATTTAAATTAGATTTAGGACGTCACTCAAGACCATGGAGGCATGTAAGCATTTTCCATTCAATGCGCTGAGGATTGTATTGCATATGTAATAGGTTTCAGAAATTTAAGTTTTTTTTCACCCTCAAAGTTTTCTTTTTAACTTCTCTAAAAATTATGAAAATCTCCTTATTCATCTGATGTGTTTTATTAATTATTCATCTGTATTTTTTTTAAAGATATTCCCAACTATAATCTCACCCTGTGGCTCCTCAAGTGTTTCAGGTGAAATAGCATAGCAGTACTTTTCATGATGACTTTTTAAGTTTAATGTTATTTACCATGGACCTGCAGGTGACTGAACTACAGCTGCCAGTCCATTAAATGTGGAGTGCAGTAATGTGCAGTAAGACCCTCAAGCTCTTGTTACAAATCACCCAAATGTCTTGTTACAAATAGCTGTTCTGCTACTCAGCAACACAGAGTGGCAATTAGTTTTGGGCCAAGCAGTCTGCTTCATTAACACAATATGTTGTGCGATGACCAGCCAACTGTTAAGACATGGTGAGCATTAGGGATGCACACACATCACACAAACAGATCTACATTTTCATTACAAACTGTATTTAATAGCATATTATATGCAGTCAGTGATTTACACGCTGCAAACACATTACCTGGACCAGAAGGCTTTGCTGTTAGGACTGCAGTAGCAGAGAAGAAATTCTAATCACGGGTATGCATGAATATATCAGCTGCTCGAAGGTTGAGACCACCTCCCTCACCACCTTTCTGAATCACTTGGTATTTCTTTTCTTTTTCAATCTTCCACCTTTCTGCATTCTTCACTTTCCACGCACTCAGATACTACACGCTGTCCCGTACTATGCAGTTAAACATTGGTTATCCTCAGTTGCATGACTACAGTTACTGAATTGGTTTTCAGACTTTGTCTCGTAGAACCACTGTTCAAGGAGGCAACATCAAATAGCAGCAGATTGCATTGTGGACTTAATAATGAAAGTTCTGAATGACAAATAATGTCTGAATTTTTACACCCTTTAGACGAAGCTGCAGCTTGGTATTACTGGAGAGAAGCTGTCATATCTGTCAAGAGCAATAGTGGAAATGCTTAGTCATCACTGGGTTTACACTGTTTAAACACCCATTGCTGATCTCTCTACAGACAAGACATATACTGCTTATCAAATGTTTCAGTGCATTATCAAATGGCTATTAACTTCTTTTTGCCAAAATATGTACACTGTCCTGTGTGGTAGTTTAGCATGTCTACTGTATGTGATATGTTTGCTCTAAATGTGCAAATAACAGACAATGACCAAGCTATGACCAAGCAGAATAATTAACAATTTCATTTTTGGGGCAGAGACCATCATTTAGATAGAAGGCAGAATTCTGATGAAAAAAGATCAGAAATCAAAAGGGAATATTCCTAGCAAAGGAAATTCAAGATACTGGCTGTAGGCTGAGCTAAAGATCTGTTTCTGATTGGAAGGAGGTAATTATAGCTGGGTGACACAGGTCGCAGGTAAATTGGTTATTCTGGCATTAGAGACAGGAGGTTTCCAATTATTTATCTATAAAAGCAGTAATTTTTCCCAGCCTTTGCCTCTTTCTTCTGCCCCTGCATACAGGGGATGATGTATTTACAATCTGGTGTTATGTACATAACTTTAAGACATTATGTGTCATAGGATATAGACCAAACAAGAGAAAAGGAATACAGTTAACACGGTTCAAATATGAAAGTTTTTCCAGAATGGTGCTAAATCAATTTCATAGATCAGAGCCTTGCTAAAAAGGTGCTTCAGGTGGTCTAACAGAGATATAAAACTGTTAGCTTCAGCCCACATACTAATGTTACCTGAGGTTTAGGGAGAGTGGTGTGAGTTGAGAGTTGTACTTCAGCAATGATAGCTCATCTACAGAAAGTTCTATATCTAGCCTATAACAGCAGGCTAAAATTATAGCATCTCTGCTGTCAAACTGATTTTAAGTGGAGGTGAATGTGTAATGCGGAAACAGGAAAGACATAAATATACTGTATATTCTAATATGCTTTTGTGAATTTGTGAAAAGTGAATTTAAAACAATGATTTATTTGGAAGAGTTCTTCATGTGCTGCAGTTTACAGAATTGTATTTTGTGGACACAATAATGATGGTAATGTGAAATTCATCCAATAGATGTTGGGAATAAGATATTTCATTAGAAAATTAGTTAATTGGAAGATTAATAATGAATAAATTAATAATAAAAGAGTATGGTCTAGACCTACTATAGAGTTAAAGTGTAATGAGATAACTTTTGTTGTGAATTTGTGCTATATAAATAAAATTTGACTTGACTTGACTTGGAAAAGTTAAAACTTTCACTGGCTGGTGGAGCTAGAGAAAAGGTTAGAGTAGTAGGATACATCCACTGGGCACCATGAATGTAATCCAGTAGTTCCTAATTAACACATTATATGGTATTTGTTTCATCTGAACAAATAACAACACTTGATTTTACAGATGCTAGGTCCTTAATTCTTGGACATCATGTGACGACATAATCCTGCTTTGCAGTTTAGGTATGAGGGCTTGGTGTATTGATGAGTTTGTTTTTTAAATCCACTTCTATTTACCAGTGCTAAGTCTTATTTTCCCTTGACATCTTCTGAGGTGTTAAACATCAGAGTAACTGAATTACTGTATTATTTCTTTAGATTAGAAAAATCAATAAAAGCTATATGTCTTATCTTCCTTATGGGATATGGGAGATTTTTATCAGAAAACTTTGTTGATGTCTGCAGTGATTAAAATCTCAGTGGGAACATGGCAAATGGGATGGTGCGTTTGCAGGAGCAGGTGGTAATAGTCCAAAATTCTGCAGTAGAAGGTGGGAGAAGGATTAAACAAAAAGAGTCCTGCTTAAACCTCTATCTTTTATACCTACTGCATGACAAAAATGAGTGATCAGTGATCAGTATGCTGCTCCTTTTTCTAACCAACAAGCAGACATACCCCCCATACACACATACACACACATATACAAATATCTTTCGCCACTACTCTGATCATCCATCAATGTACATTGTGCTTTCTGGAAAGATCTCTTCATTTATTCAGCAGATGTGGGGACGGGAGCTGCTGGAAGTCCCTCGTTGCTGCATTCACACGTGACCCATTAGGCCAGCCTTGAAATACTGTGGCTGCTCTAATTGCCTCTTGCTGTGCTGTCCTGTTTGCAGACTTTCATCTATCTACACTCACTCATATGGGCGTAAATACAGCTGGAATATGTTGTATAGAGAGGATGATAATAAACGCAGATACAGAATCATCTTAAACTAATAATTATTCTGTAGCTGTAGCATCATCTAATCTTGTTTTTAGCCTTTTATTTTGATTCACCCCATCCATTCCATTGATTCAGATTCACAGAAAAAGGACCATCCCTTAATCACAGACTCTTTAGTGACTAAAAGAAATTGGCAATTCTCTACAGTGTAATTTTATGCATCTTCCGCCAGTTGTAGTCCACATGGCATCCACAATTACACGCATTCAGATAATAATGAGCTACTATAAGAACATGCACCTTTTTATATTTGTAACATGTACTCTGCAAGAGAGGAGCCCATCAACAGGAAAGCACACAAGGAAAAAAGGGCAGTGGTCAGTGGCCAAGAGCTGAAAATGCTTGACAGTTTCATTGGGAAAATGTAAATGCATTTGCAATTTTATCTTTTCATATGGCTTCCTCGTGGGAAACAAGAGTATCTCTTTTCAGTTTCACTTCTACTTACTCCCCTCATGGCTGCAATGATGTAAATGAAAGGCATGCTTTTCATTTGGTCTGTTTTGAGTAATAGCCCACGAAGCGTGCCCTCCTAATTGTTCCTGTCAGGCTTGTAAATCATGGGAGTCTCCCCTCCTCTCCATCACACGCAGCCTC
Source organism: Hollardia meadi (assembly GCA_037974645.1). Lineage (NCBI taxonomy): Eukaryota > Metazoa > Chordata > Actinopteri > Tetraodontiformes > Triacanthodidae > Hollardia > Hollardia meadi. The sequence continues at coordinate 6,583 of JBBPCS010070309.1, forward strand.
TTCTTGCATAATCCTATTAGGCACAACACTTTCAAATAGAAGAAAGCACTATTGCTCACAGGGACTGGATCTTTTTTTTTACGTTCTAAAATCTCTCTCAGAGGTAATAAGGGCAAAAATAAATACCAAACAATAAGATTTCCCTTACATTAAAGCATTCAAACAGCTTCAATATATGCTAAATTCAATCCAATCCAAAATGTATTTTTTTATAGCGCCTTTCATGCAAAATTGCAGTACATTAAAGTAACAAGTACATTAAAGAAATTATGTGGCATCCACAGGTTGATGTGATCAATGCACTGAACAAGTTTATCAACAGGGCTGATGTCATTGGGTGATAAAGAGATGCATAGTTGTGTATCATCAGCACAGCTATGAAAATTAATCCCATGTTTTCTGATGATGTTTTCCAGTGGCAGCATATTTAGACTGAACAACAAAGGTCCCAGAATGGAGCCTTGAAGCACCCCACATGTTATGCTAGTGTTGGCCAAAGAGTGGTCACCAAGGGAGAGAAAACAAGTCTCTGCCAGACAGATGAGTCCTGAACCAGCTAAAACAGAGCCAACACAGAGAGGCCAACACAATTCTGTCGTCAGTGAAAAGGATTTCATGATTGACTGTATAAAAAGCAGCGCTTAAGTCTTAGAGTGCTAATATTGAGAGTTTCTGGTCATCCATGTTCATTATTAGATCATTTACAACTTTAACAAGCACTGTCTCAGTACTGTGGTGAGCATGAAAGCCAGGTTGAAACTTCTCCAATATATTGCTGGAATTTAGATAATTATTTAGCTTTCTCAATGCCAATTTCTCAAGAATTTCAGTTAATTTCACAAATGGTTTGAAATTGGCCTGAACTTGTTTAGTACAAAGGATTCAGGTTACTTTTCTTTAGAAGGGGTTTCACAATAGCAGTTTTTAATGTCAGGGGGGAAAATGCCAATCAGCAACGTGTGATTTACAATCGCAAGCACCTCATCATCTAAACAATTTAACACAATATTAAAAACGGTGGTGGGGATTGGGTCAAGTGAACAGGTGGATGGTTTAAGTTGAAATACCACGTTTCATTAATTTCAAGTGAACTTGATATACTTTTGCAAGTATAATGGTAATATGATTAGTTCCCCTTCAATTCTTTGTTGACCCACTGTATGTCCTTGAATTTGCAACAAAAACACTACTGCAGTTTTGTACATTAAAGTTATAGGAGCACAATTTTCCAAGGCATGCTGTTACATATTTGTTTTAATAAATTACACATTTCATCATGTCCTTGGCCATGATGAAATTTGTTAAGCAAGTTAAAATAAGAACAGCTGATGATAATAATAATAACTTGCTACTGTATCTGCCAAGGGCTAAAGTCTGGCAGGACATCATCATTTCTCTTCCAAATCTTTGGCCGTATGTGAAAAGTCATCAGACCACTACAGTCTGCTTTCTCCAACCAATCCAGTTGAGAGAATAAATGTTGGCAATCTATATCAGATGTGTTAAAAGGTGCAACTTTTATTTTACGTTGTGACGACACTGTCCTTAAGGTCTGGTTTTTGGGCACAAAAACCACTTGGTTAGCCATCCATCCATTATATGTCACTGCCTATCCCATGCATGGTTGCAGGGGGCTGGAGCCTATCCCAGCTGACATTGGGCGAGAGGCAAGGTACACCCTGGACAGGTTGCCAGTTCATCACAGGGCTGACATGTAGAGACAAACATTTGGTTAGTGTCAAGAAAAAACTTTTTTTTTTTTTTTTTCCTTAGGCCTATCTTGTTTGTTGCCACAGACACTGCAAATTGTCTCCATGTCTCGCTCAAAACATTGAGTTCGGTTGTCTAAAGACATGGCTGCAAATTGTCCTGATGTCTAATAATTATTTTTTTTTAAATCTGTTTTTTGGCTGGAAATTGTCCCGTCATCTTGTTAAAACTATTTGATTTTGTTGCCACAAAAATGTCTGCAAATTGCTTCGCAGAAATTGACAATGCCAACTTTCTACTCTGGCAACTGGACTGGGTGGCAAAGAAAAAACAGGAATCAGCAATTCTTATCTAAATCGAAACAATAATTGGGTGATATGAGAAGATCTAAACCGTTGAACTATACAGGCTAGCACCTAGAGATAGGTGGGGTCTAATATGTCTAATGTCCTGAGCCACCACTGGCTCCAGATTGCTATTCTCTTGACCTACATCAAGTTAAGTTGATCCAATCCCATCATGATCAGTAGCCAGGAAATTAAGTTAGTCTGTGGGCTGCCCCAGACAGTTTGTGACAGGTCAGTTTTTTCTCCTGTTAAGGCCTCCAAACACTTAAGTTATTAACCTTTTATTGTTCGGATAACCAGGATGGATCACCCTATCTGCCAGTCTTCTCATTACAGCTACCCTTTTCATGTGTGTGTTTTTTTTTAAAGTTGCGGCAAGATTGAGCTTACTTTTTATCATTATATGCCAAATGGGAGACAGACTTAAAAATCCCCTTAAGACATCTCCTGGAGACAGGCATGTGCTTGGACAGCCAAAGAGAGCTAAATTACTCAATTTCGAGTCAATTTGAGTCAATTTTTGAGAAAGCTATTGGATGCCTGTGCTGATGTTTCTGCAGTGGTTTGGTGTTTTAGCTGTTGGGTTAAAACTCACCATTAACTGCAAAGTTTCAGGAAAACAAACAACAACCGAGACTTATTCACTTAGTCTCAACTATGATATCTTCAAACACTGCTTATTCTAAGATTTGTTCTCTGTCTTGGTGGTTTACTCTGAATCAAAAATTGTTATGTCTGAAACACTGAAATATTATTTAACATCAATCCATAAAGTTGTAGAATAAGAACAAGTTGTTGAGCAGTGACATTAACAGGGAGATCTTTGGTCTCTCTAAAGCACTTGTGGTAATATCAGACTTCTTTCATAAGGTATTTAGCCTTCATTTCTTCATTTTTTTTTAACGGATTAACACTAATAGCTTTTCTCACAGTCACAAAGGCCCTGAGAGACTTTTCTTAGAAGTCTTAACCATGGGGCGCCCAGTAGCTCACCTGGTAGAGCGAGCGCCCCATGCACTGAGGCTGAGTCCTCCCCGCAGCGGCCTGGGTTCAATTCCAGCCTGCTGCATGTCAACCCTCCTCTCTCCCTGCTTTTGTGTCTCTCTCCAACTGCCCCTGTCTAAAAAAGGCAAAAAAGCCAGAAAAAATAACTTAAGAAGTCTGAACAAAGACACATTTCTTTGAAATGATAATCAAAACAGGAGGAGAGCTACTTAATGAGCTATTAAAGCTAATTACTTGCATTTGCCCCACACTCTAAAAGGCAATGCAATCCATACCATAATTACATCATATAAAATGACAGTAATGTAATGTAATGTCCATTGAGTAAGATTTGACAGATATTCCATATAATATTAACCTGTTGTAATCATGTAGCACATGATTAAAACAGGTTATGAGCTACATGAGCTGCATTACAGTGCAATACCATGATGGATGTTGTCCCAAGTTTTCATTATTCAGAGGCAAAAAAATCAATGTTTAGACGTATTACACACAGTACCACATTGTATTACTTAAATCATGCCATTCTGATTCTGTTCATGTAAAACTGGTTTCGACCTTTCAAGGTAACACAATGTATTTGTCAATTTCTTGTAATAAAGTTTTAAATTTAAATTCATCAAAACTTATTATGATCTCCTATGCCCTCCACACAGAGAAGGTTGTACCACCAAGCTAACTGTATAAAACAATCATTTGCACATCTCTGAGAGTACTTTAATTCAACAGACATTACTCATGCATCTTTGGTATTGCAGAATGACACAACCATTTCTTTTAGGGCAGCCCATTTGCTATTCCATTATCATATACATTAAGACACGGGTAAATTCATCTTTTATGATGAATTCTATTACTGCACAAAATCGTGTCTTTAAAGTTTCCTTCAGATAAGCGATGAGATAAGATATTGGAGACATGCAAGCTTTGTCTTGGATGTTTCACAAAATGATGATTATTCTTTGATGACAGCAGCTCTGTTAACTTTATCTCCCAGTTGGTTTGCCTCATGTCCTATGTAGTCCCATTGTACTGATCAGTGAGTTCTGAGTCAGTTGATGGACTCATTGTTTGATGCTTCCACTACAGTATGTAATGCACCAGTTGGTGTATACTGGTATGAATGTGGCCACTCAAATATACTGTATTTCTTGGCTTCAAAATTATAGTACAGAATTGATGATTACCATGTTGTTTTTGACTGCACCAAAGGGTACTTACAAGGACAATGAATGTATTGGGACTTGCATGTGGACAATGATGGATGTGTGTGCAAAACAGGATTCCTTGAATATTAATTGATAACAACTGCTATGTGAACACATTCTCCTACTCTTGGATATGTTGAAGAAGCACAATAGTAAGGCTAAACATGCAACCTGCAACATGCGATTATGTGAAAAAAGCCATTTACTCACCATTGCAACAGTACTTAAGAACACTGAAAGGCATCTCGTTGTCAGTGCTCTCATGCAATACAAGAAACTTTATTTATTTGTAATCATCAATGCTTGTGCTGTTTCAACGTTGACTACGTCATGGCTCTGGCTGTGACTCCTTATTTTTGTCTGTACTCCCTCTGTGTTTTGCTCTTCCTCCGTGTGTCTGTGGGCATTTATGTCTGGCATAGACACAGGTTCCTGCCTTTGGAGCACCTGGGCAATCACCACACCTGTACGCTACCTAATCATCTCATCTGCTGCTGCATATACGCCCTGGCCTGTCCTGTGCCTTACTCTGTCCTCCAACACAATAAATCCTCTTAATCCTGCTCCTGCCTCTGTGTCTGCTTTTGGGTCCTCTAAAAACCATAACAGATTTTATGATTTTGTACAACACATTTAATTGATTACTCTTTAGCTTAAGAGATGGTTAATGGCAGAAATCCGATCAAATAACTTCTTGACTGTAAAATGAAAAACATTAGACTTAAATCTGTCTTTCACAGTTGGGTAGTATATTAAAAAACTTCTCAAGGAAATATAAGAGTATTGCAGAGGACTGTGGTTTAACGCTAGATGTGGGTTAATGGTGCATTTGAATAAAATATTCACTTTTGGTGGGTGTTTGGAGTTCGCGGGATCTGTTGTGTTCATTTGCATCTGTCGTGCGAGTAAAATCCACGAATATTCACCCTTCTCTTGTAGCCAGACATTATGCTGCGATACTCAGCGGTTGTGCAAACTAGTGCTAACTTGGTTGAGAGTGAAGTACAACCAGTACAATATAGTAACAGAGACATATTTTCATGACTTACCTGACAGTTCTACTTCCTCGCTTACTTTCCTCCAAGCCAGCTCTTTGTACGTGTATGATGTACTGTTATACAGTTCAGGGTGCCCACAACCCACGACGATATTCTTCTCCATTTCTGCTGTCTGGACGTCAGTGATGTTTACGTCATGATGTCAGTAAGAATCTCAATGCTGATTGGTTTTCGCGAAACAGCGCCACACGAAATTCTCGCTCAAGTTGAATATTTTTAACTTTTGTGAATGAAGCGGATAACGCAAAATTTCCCGTGTTCATAGTATTCGCTTCATTCGCGAGAATCGCATTGCCCAGCGGGACTGAACGCGAATTTGTGTCAATTTGCGACTTTTCATTGACTTTGTATGTAATCTGGCAGCGCGAATAATTTTATTCCCTTTTGGTGTGAATACACCGTAAGAGTGAAAGGTGACTCAGCCAGGCAGCAGGCACAGCTGCAAGTTATCAGGTTGACTATCAGCCTGATAAATAGCAGCCTGATAAATAAGCTTTCTCTTGGCTGGGACTGCAGGTGGACACACACAGCCACTGGCAAGAAGGACAAAATGAAGCTCAGCCTTGCATTTCATGTTTAGTTTGTGATTAAATGAAGCAATTGTGTGTGGGAGTGTGTGTGCGTAACTGTCCTGAGCCCAGTGATCAATTCATGCAAGGCAAGTTAAGTTGTCCTGCTGCAGCAGCACAACAAAATACAAGCAAAATCACAAAATACATTTACTATCCAAACCAAATTATTCCTAATCCCCAAACCCAGGGTGATAACAAAATTTTTACTCTTGGCTGAGGTGGAAAAGTTGGTGCATCAATGAAAACAATGGGACAGATCGAAATCAAGACTTGATAAATCATTGATGTACATGAAGAATGTATAATATCCATCATCTTGTTACAATGCAATTTTCTAGTTGGAAACTTTTGATCCTAGCATTAATGTGGATGCCACCCTGACAGCCTTATTTCAGATGCAACTCTGGTGGTGTCAAACAAACTTGGGAAGAAATTTAAAAAAAATATATAAACATGTAAGTGCAACAAGTACAAGACTTGAATAATTATGACATTTTCCAGAGGATTGATTGATCAATAGGCGGTCTTTTAATGCACATTCATCTAGCTCGAACATAACCTGCTCTGAAGCAGGTTAGGTGTGCAGCATAAGTTACCTTGGCACTGTACTCCCATTGTAAGTGAACCAGTGTTGCATCACTGAAAACCTAGGTTAACTCTGAAGTTACCTCACGAAGAAAAATCCTGCTCTGTAGTACAGGCCTCTGGCCCCTAACTTCCCTAGATCACAATCCGACTGAGCATCTACGGGATGTACTGGGAGAAGTCTGCTTCATGGAGACCACAACTTTCAACCTACAGGACCCAAAGGATCCCTCACCAATGTCCTGGTGCTAGACGCCACAGAAGACCCATGGTCTTGTGTCCATGTCTTAATGGGTCAGAAGTGTTTTGGTGGCATGAGGGGGACCTACATAATATTAGGCAGGTGATTGTAATCATCTGTATACTATGTGTGGAGCAATGAGGATAATAACATTGATCAAATGAATACATGAAACAAAAAAAAGCTTGACTTCCATAATGTTTTGCACATTGTTTTTTTTATAGAAATGGTCATTGTAAGAGTGAATTTGCCCACTTTCAATTACTTCATCTTGCTGCATCCTATTCTTTCACAGTGGTTTAATGACATTGTTACTGCTAATTGTCCAGTCCAAACTGTTTTTGTTGATGTGCGCTACTTATAATATTAGCATAATAGTAATGAGTGGATTAAATTACAAATCCTGTGAAGATTATCTGAAGTATTCAGTTCATTTGGAAGGAAACTTGAGTATAAATTGTTCGACCTCTCCTCCAGACAACCAGTGAATGAATAAAATCTCAGATGGGAGAATATATCTATCTGGCAGTCTTGACCATTTAAATGATGCATGTGTCATTTTTCTTCAAAGCTATTTTTGCAGCAAAGAAGACTATTTCTAACAGCACAAATTCCACGGTGGCTACTCTGCCGATGCTGCCACTGATGCTGCCTCAGCCATGCAGACTGGTGGTTTATAGCTTCTGAGCTGGCCTAAATCCAAGGACATAATCTCATAAAAACACACAATATCTAGGATGACATTGAATCAGTAACACAAGATAAAGGTTTTCTCACTAAAGTTAGAGCTTCTGTACTTCAGTCATGGATTGGAAGGCTTTAGCAATGTGAATTATATACAGTACATAATGTGACCTTTGTCTTTGGGGCTCTGAGGTTGTGCTGTGATCGCCCAAGATGTATGAATCAGTCAAATGTCATGGGCAAATCTGTAGTTCTTGAAAACTAAGACTGCAAAGCATTTTTAAGATATTTTTTTAGCTTTTGACAGAATATACAGCGGTAGCTAAGATACAATCCTGCTGTGGTTAATGGACTTTGATAGTTTAAAGTAAGCTTTACTGGGGATATCAATCAATTAGTTTCAGATGTGTGGTTGTCTCCTTTTACAGAATATGTACTATCATAAACATGACTTCATCAGTTAAGACACGAATAGACTGATGGAAAAGCATCTACCTCTAGTCTGTGACACATTTCCTGTGATGTGGAGGCCCCAGAAACGTGGAGGTGTATATGTACAACCTCATGAACACTTTACTCAAAAGACTTAAAAAATTGTGGCAGCCCTTTAGTGTTTCACTTCAGAACTTTGCTTTACAAACTCTGCTAGTATAAAAATAGGAGTTCAGATTTGTCCCTTTATCTTTGCAGTTCAAGGTCAGTTTCTCTTTCAAATGCAGACGGGCAGTAAATTCAAAGTGCTGTGGAAGCATGAAAATTATGCAAAAGTTTAGTTTACTCTTTCACTGTGCCAAGTGCATTGATATCATTGTTATTGATGCAGGTATATATTTCAAAGCACAGGGACAAACATAGTTGTTTGCATTCTTGTAACATACTGTAGTTCGAAAGGTGGCAATGGAGTGCCTTTATCTGAAAGTTAGAACCTCACTTGAACATTTTTTTTTGGTGGGTTGTTATATTTCATCAAGCTCTTTTTCTTACATTTTTGAGTGAATAATCAAGCAAGAAAATGATGACACATTTAGCAAGGAGCACACTGCATTTCATTAAAGTGATGCAGTTGCAGAAGTATTGTATACACATGTCTTGCATAATGGTGATTTTGCATAACTAAGATCCTTTTCTCGTTTTAGAATGAAACTCCCAAGAGATACTTGGAAGATCTAAGCATTTAAAATTCTTTTCTGCTGAGTCCTGTGCCTGACCTTCCATGATAAAAAAAAGGTATAGCAACTGAGACAACTGAATTCTAAAATTGTGTTTACTGTTGCACTTCAATGCTGTTTGGTATCTATTCGACCTTCAGCACTTTTACCATCCAAAACAACTACAGACACTTTATTTTCACAGACTGGATAAGAGAAGAAGGTGAGTGATTTTTATGGTGAGGGTCTTTCCAGTTGCTGAATCGTTCACAGTACACCACTCAGCAATTTCACACTACACAACACTGTGGTTGTGATAATCTGTTTTGAAATGTCCAAGGGAATATTTGTTTTCTCTCAACCAGCTTGCTTCCAAATCTGAGATCCACTAATAGCTTGTTGAAAGAAAGTTTTGAACCTGCATTAAAAAACAAATGTACATTGCATTTTATTACTGTCACAGCTGATATTACACAACCTCAGTTTCACTAGTTCATGTGAGGTTATCTTTATTTTCGTGACCTTGATCTGCTATATCCATGGCAACTTCTTGTTGGAAAACGAATCAGAACCCTCTCTTTAATTAGCAGTATTTTTAATCAGTGATCAAGTTCATCTCCCACTGCTTCAAGGTCAAATTTTCTGTCCAAGAATGCACTGCTCTACTCTGACTATTATCTGACTATATATATATATATTTTTTTACTGTTGATGCTGCAGCTTTGGATATCCAGTCAAAGAGATGAATTACACATCAGACTGATCAATTTCCTAAGCCAGGCACGCTCTCCCTGAATCCAACAAAAGCAGAGCTTAGCAGCAAGCAACACTGTCGCTCCTCTTCTTGGCTACAACGTGCCTTACTGTTCAGTCAGTCAGTTATATACAGTACATGCATAGACACAAACACCCACTCACAGACACTCAAAACTGAATTGTATCCAAGAGGTCAGTGATCAAAAAAAGACTTTCATTTGTTGTGCTAATGTGAAAAAGGGGAACACTATCATGCATGAGAAAGTACCCAAAAGTAAATCCAGGGCCTGCTACATCCGGGGTTCTCCACCTTTTGTAACCTGAGGCCCACTTTTACAAAAAATTGAGAAAAAAAAGACCATTTTGTGCCACTGCATCAAAGGGAACATTGGCTAGTTAACAGTGGCAAAACATGTTGGTCTGGTGATATCCAAACATAACTGGTCATTGAAATTATGCATTTAAAATTGAAGTTTTTTATGTATGTGAATTCTTGGGCACATTTAGATATAAAAACAACTATCTTTGTATATTACAAATAAAATTACCACTAGATGATGCTCTGAGGCCCACCAGTGGGCTGTGCTACATAAGATAAGATAAGATAAGATAAGATAAGATAAGATAAGATAAGATAAGATAAGATAAGATATTCCTTTGTTAGTCCCACGATGGGGAAATTTCCGGTGTTACAGCAGCAGAGTGGATAGCAAAATAGAAAGGAGCAGCATCAATAAAATAACAATAA
>JBBPCS010070360.1:0-16644 GCA_037974645.1 Hollardia meadi
CACACACACACACACACACACACACACACACACACACACACACACACACACACACACACACACACACACAGACATTATTATTTCTTGACTTAATTTCCAATTGAAATGTATCCTTCAATACTACCATACCTGTATATTGATTTTTTTTGCACATTTAAGTGAAATGTATTTGTTTTTTTCCTCATAATAGTTGCTTTTATTAATAGAACTCCATGAATTGCTTTGTGACTTGTTTTCAAGTGTTCTGCGACTGCACCCACAATCCTCCTCTCTCTCAGTCTGGCATTTCATTGTGCACATTGGGCTGATCCGGGGTCCCTGGCTTCTCTGCCATTGGGTAGCGGGGAATTAGGGAACAAAATCCCAGCATGCTGAGTTTAGAATATTCAAATCTTCTTTTGCTCCAGACAGAGGATGAGCAGAGGTGTGGGTGCAGTCAGGCTAAAGATGGGATTGTCTTTTAGCACGCGCTCACTGAATCCGCAAAAACAGAGTCTGGGAGGCTGTGAGCCTCTTGGGATATTGTGCAAGTAAGCGCACTGCATCCATCTGCCCTATCATTCCTTTCCCTCCATCTCTATCTCCTCCTGTTCGCCTCCTTTCATCTCCAGGTGGGCCTACTGCAGCCCACTGCATGCATGTATTAGTGCTTCCTTGAAGTGAGGCGACCTTCGGACGCCCTTTAGTTTCCATAGCAGCGAGCGGGTGAGCCGTGTGACATTAGCATTCGCTGAGCTCGAGCTGCGGCATGATCAAAGCTCCATTGATTTTGTGTCCAACGTTTATTCAAAATAAGCCCCTCTTCCAATTAGAAAGACGCAAGGCGATGTCTTTCTTTATAACTAAAATGGGACTTGTAAATTAAGTTGTCTGGGAAAAAAACAGATGAAAGATGAATGGGGTAGGTAGCAAAGGGTAGTAAAATATTTTACATTTTCAGTCAAATCTGCTTTGTTTTCAGTCAGGAAAATGGAAAATGTTGTTTGCCCTGAAACAAGGCGACATATTTTGTTCAATGTTTATTGACGGTCACTCAGTCCACCATTTTGGTCCAGACTTCTTAAAAGCTATTTGATAGATTGTCTTTGTACATTTTGTGCGGACATTCATAGTCCCCAGAGGCTGAATCCTGCTGACTTGACTTGACGACCCCTTGCACCTACCTTCAGTGCCACTATAAAGTTAAATGTTTATAGTTTGAAGTGAAATTTGCCATGAAATTTGCTACAGATATCCATGAACTTTACAGTTGTACAATGAAATATCGCAGCATTTACTAGATGGATTGGCACAAATACAGACATTCACATTCATAACCTAAAAGCTTCAGTGTTTTAGGGCAACCTTTTAATTGTCCAACACTTTAGGTTATGATCAAATACCGTCAAAACTCATGACATTCCTGTGAGCCTCAGTTAAAGTTTGTTTAGTCAGCATGCTAACATGCTAAACTAAGATAGCCAACATGGTGAACATAACACATGCTAAACATCGGGATGTTAGCATTTAGCATGAGAGTCTCACTAAACTGCTAACACAGCAGTAGTCTCTTTCTAATGTTTTGGGGATTTCCCTTGAGTCAAGACGGCATTAGTTTATCGATTTTTGAAAGTGTCCTTCATCATGACATAAAACATGGTTAAGAATAATTTCCCAAAGTGCGAGAGGTCGTTGGTGATGATGAGGTACAGTAATGGTGAAATGTCCTCAGAGGCTCATTGGTGCATTGATTTGCGCTTTAAATGGATCCGAGTTTAACCCCTTTAAGGGGACGGCAGAGCTGGGAGAGGTAGATTAACAGTAATCCATCTTGAATGGTTGAAATGCACACATTCAGTATATGGAACTGATTGCTTTGAACAATATTTTGATGTATTAAACCAGAAAACACACAAACAGACACACACACACACAGTAGCAGAGTGTTTGGTGGGCAGAAGGATGGTGAGATTAGATGTGTGGGGAGTCAGGGATCAGACAGGCAGCAGGGACAGATTTGTAGATACGGATACAGGATTAACACACACTGTCACACATACACACACACACCTCCTAAAACACACACATACAGTGGATTTAAGATCCGGCGGCGAGATGACCTTTGCCCTTTAAACTGAGACAGGATGTGAAGCGCATAAAGAAATAAGTAAAGTTGTGAACTGAAAGATGCTTAAAATTTTAGGAGAAGCTCTTTTTTGTGGAAAAACACAAAGAAAAACAAATGAAGGACAAAGACTCCACAGTGGTTTCTGTCTGTCCCCTGGTTATCCGCTGTCTAGTCTCTCGTTTAGCTTGGGATTTAGCATAATCAATTACAACACGAGCCCCCATCCTCCTCCTCTCCTTCGTCCTCATCCCCCTTGTCAGCCTCCATCCATCCATCCATCCTCAACTGTATTCCAGCTTTCTCGCACAGATGATTGAATGTCAGTCTCTTTTCATGCGCTCGCATCTGCGCACAGGCAGAATATAGAGACATTGTGGCATTTCGGCTGCCCTTTGTCCCCAGGCTGCTGCGAGACGGCGATAAAAGACGCAACAAGCTCAGTCACAGATCAACCTTTCGGGGCTAAAAGAAGAGGAGGAGGGATGAAAAGGGAAAGTGCTTCAAAAGCTCAGTGGAGTGAAGGAGGTAAAAAAAAAAAATTTTTTAAAAGGGGGGGGGGGTACATAAGTGGGATGTGGTGATGTAAGAAGGCGAGAGAGGAGTGTGTATATGATTTCCTGTGTCTGAATCCACAGGAACAGACAGGTAGAGAGATTTTGCCATTAGAGATATGGAACATATATGGTTTTATTGTGGCTGACTTAGCCTATTATAATGCTGCATGGTCTAGCTGCCATACAGATGAGCTTGGGGCCATTGCGTAAGCATGAATAATGCAATGATCAGCCACTACCACTCTGTTTTCTCCGTCTGTCTGCTCACCACTTCAGGGTATAGGGACAAAACGTGGGCGTACACAATACAAAACACACCCCCACTTAAAGAGATATGTTTTGTTTTTAAGATGTGACGTGGTTTAATTTTGCGCCCAGTGGCCTAATGTTATTTTTTCTTGACAAACTACAACATGCGTACAGTACATGACTGTTTCCACCTGTGTGACCTCTCTGTGAAGTGCATCAATAGTGTTGTATGCCGATTTCAACACGAATAGGACACTTATATAATTTGTAAATTATAACTAGCAGTTTGGTGAGGCCAATCATTGTTATCTGAAGAAATGTAAAGGTCTATTTCTCAGTATTGTTTATTTGCACTTGTGCTGAGCTGCTATACTGATCCCACAGACATTATGTTACGCTCCATTCAGTACACATTAACTCTGAACTGTATGCAGAGTCGAGGTATTCATTGCAAGAAAACGCTTATTTACCTAGTTAACAAAATGATCCATTTTAAAGTAAAAGCTTGACATATTGGATAATATATTTATGTTCTCATGCTGAGCTAGTTTCACACTATTTCTTGAGACTCCAGGAAATAGTACAGCTCTTATCTGCCGTACAAAAACACAACCTTTTGTTTTTACATTTTGGTTTATGTATGGAAAAGAAAACAACGTGTTAATTAGTAAGCTGGTGGTTAGAGGTGCTGGTATGCAGATTTGGATGGAGCCAGGCTAACTGTTTTTCTGTGCTTCCAGTCTTTAAACTAAGCTAACCTCCCTATCCTGCTTCATATTTAGAGTACAGATATGAGAGTGGTGTCAATATTTCCATCTAATCCTCAGCAAGAAAGCGAATAAGCATCTGAGCTACACAAATTTGGGATAAATCTAATATCTGTGATCAGACCTGACCTGTCATTTTGTTCAAATGATGCATCTCTCTGCTTCAGCAAGCATCACATAAACAGCCACGTACAGCCAGGTTCAATTCCCGAGATAGGATTTATTCCCCTGAACGCTTTTCCACAAAACATACATGTTATTCTTCGGTAAGTCTGAAGGGAAAGTGGCCTCTTTAACTGCTGATATCATGGGGCGGGCTGTGAGTGTTGGTGACTATGTGGAGCCATTCGGTTAACAGGGTGGCAGAGAGAGACAGAGTGGAAGTGTCTATGAATTGCAGAGCACAGCATAAACAGCAGTCTGATGCAATGTGCTGTAATCGCAGGGCTGTCAGATACACACTTTAAGGCACGTGTGTGTTCATGCAGAGAAAGATGAGATTAAAGATGGCGAGAAAATCCATTAGGTCTCAGTAATATGGATGAGCCAGAAGTAATAAGAGGCTGTGTGTTTACAGTACAAAAAAATGTGTGCCCTTTTGTAGCGGACTAATTAAAGCAATTAACACAGCTGCACAACAGTGACATCTGGGGCTTGTGTGACCAAACAAACGGTACCAGCATCGACAAAATGGCTGCTGACATGATGGAAGTCAGAAGATGGATGCTGTTGCATTTTTAAATGTTGTACAGTTGTGACTTTAACAAGAATTGTTTATTTTTCTCTAATGCCAAAAAGTCTTACTTGAAAGTCCATGGCTTGTTCCAATTTGCAGAAATGTTGTCAGATTATTAAGCAGGGACTTTCTGTCTCTACACGACTTATATTTGCAGGTTTTTTTTCTCCCGTAATTTCTTTGGTAATTATGACTGTGTACTCACCGAGTTGATTGCTGAGATTATGGCAGTTCAACGGGCCATGAAACACGAGCAGTCAAAGAATCGAACAGGTTCCAAACATGTTTGCCAAAAGTATGTGGAAGAGAAAACAAAGGCAAAGGGTAAATGTATTAAACTGTCTGTCATTTTCAGTTTTAGATGAAATAAAGTGGTTTAGTTAACCTGTCTAAACTGTTTTACTGTCTGACCATCTGATTTTTATTTTGGTGGCCAGACCTGTGGAAATAAGACCTAAATAATATGACGGTTGACCAAAACACGTCGTAAAAAGTAGCTGTTACAATTTAAATTTAATATATCTCAACCAGCATTATGTGTATCCTTTTCATCCACTTAATCTTCAAACAGAGAATCTAATTTCAAAACTACTTCTTCCCCATCACAGCCTTTAAACCGTTTTCATTATAATGCAAAATAAACCTGCATTAATTGAGCTTCTGGCCATGTTGGGAGCAGCTGAAAAGCAAGCTGTGCGCCCACCATACAACCCCTTTAACAGTCACATCTCCTCATAAATGAGAACGTGGTCACCTCAGCTTGAGGACAGAGTTACATAAGCACAGGCTGAGGGACAAAGATGAGGAGAGAGGAGGGGGAACAAAGGGAAAATGCAGAAACATGTAATTTTGTCTTTTGTTGGGGGGATGATGAGCATCAAAAGGGAATTCAAGGCAACCTTGTCTTGCTCTTGAGTTTATCTTGATCGTATCTTACCTTGAAAAACCAATTACACTGAGGTCAAGGGTGCATATGCGTGTGTTTGTCATGTTATGGCGAGGGGGCAGTGATTGTTAGTTTGTGTGAGCGTCACCGAAGGACTTTAGTGCAATCGTGACATAAGGACACACTAAACAACACACAGCCACCCACAAAGTGCAGGTTTGAGCAGGAATGAGTCACCCAAAGAACGGCAGGAGAGCTGTTTACATAAGTCTATCCAATGGCAGCCTCCTCTAGTGTCTGCTCTTACATAATTCTGAATGCAGGAGCAGTTGCTCCAAACTGTAAATAACAGCTATAAGCATTATGGACAGAGACAATAAGAAAGAGAGCTGAATACAAACTGAACAGGCTTTGCAGCAGCTCACTGGAAGTTCATAATGTCTAGTTTATAGTCTACAAAAAAGTGCTCTAATCAATTTGTTTACATTAATAATGGATGAAATGACTAATGTGCAACACAATTATCACCCAAATCTGTTGTTCGCCACAGTTTATCGTCTTTTCAGCTAATTATTTTGGTTTTACGAACCGCCATTTTATACTGTTTTGGTCTCGCAGCACTCATCAATCACGTTTTTAGATGCAGCAGGCAGCCCTTTTTTTTTTTCAGATAAAACCGCTGCATGCTACGCGCCCACCACTAAATGGCAGACAAACCAGCAACTGTAGCTGGTTAACATAGCGGAGCATTTAGCAGCCAGATATTTCCCTCAGGAAATGGCAGAAACCTTTTTTTTTTTTTTAAATGTAAGAAAGAATATGTCAGTGTTCTGTTTACTGTCAGAAACAATGCAATACCTGATGGGTGTCACATGTTTTTCAGCTGTGAATGCGCCTGATACCTGAATCCCCTCCAGCGGCTTCAGTTGCCACAATGTTAGCACATGAAAAAGCCCCCCTGAGAGGGTGCGTCTCTTCTCTTTTTGTTTCACTACTATACCTTGAAAACTGGCTTTCAGCCCAAGGTGCTCATCAGCTTTTGTTAATGGAGCACAACAACACAGCACTCTTCCCCCGCTTTGGGCTGTTATTGTGATTTGATTCTACTGCAAAAAGGCTTCTTTGGTTCAAACGAGCACAATATTGTGTATTCCAGAGAAATTGACAGTATTAAACAATAGGGGTGAGCAAACATGTAATTCGCACCTCAATTAAGGTGTTGTGATGGTGATGAGGGCGCGGGTTTTATGTGTTAGAACTTCCAGGTGAAGCTCCTCATCATCAGGTGTTAAGAAGCAAAATAATTCATGTTATAAGTTTTAAGCTGAATCTGTACTTTCAGTGAGTACCTACAGTTTATTTATAGTTCAACATAGTTCACATGTGATCAGACCACATTGTGCTTTAATTACTGTATATTTCCCACATTAAAGACCTGGCCACATCAGAAAGACTAGCGGCTGGTTCTAGCGGCTTGGTGACGGCATAACTTTGCCAAATTGTCAGTGAATTGTAGATTTAACGTTAACATTTACACAACATTAACATTTTCGGAGCACTTCAAGAATTTATTCTCCATGGCTTAAAAGGTGAGCCTCAAAGTCCATCCTTAACCTTTGAAGCAGCAGTTGAGAAAAAACAAAAATTCTTGCCACAAGGTCCATTTTAGTAGCTGTATCTTTCTATTTTTGCTTGTTTGTAGAATGGGGTTTGGTTTAGCCTGGGGTTGGATTTGATACCTATAGCGTTTAACCCCACAGGACATGTTTGACTGCAGTTCCAGTAAATTACCACAACATACTAAAGCTCATTCTTTCCCCCCTTTTTTTCCATTTCATTCACTCCCTGCGCTCCACTGCCCTTTTGCGTTAGGCGCAACATGCTCGGAGATTTATGAGAGAGATAACTGTAACAACTGTGATTGAGTAATTATAGAGGGACAGAATAATTAAAGGATGCACGCATCATCAATCATATGTGCCATTAAGATAAAATGTTACAGTTCATGTGTGCGGCTTGTGGTAGGACGCGCTATATGTGCAGAGGCGAGGTGCTTGTGAAAGATTTATATCTCTATAGGCGGTGAAGGTTATATGGTGTGGGCACAGACATGCCAGCAGATAGACAAGGTCACAAGTGTACACAGCTGTTCCTGAACACACATGAACAAAAAAATGTCCCATCCCCCAAAATAGAAAAATATGCAGAACATGCTACATGTATCAACTGGAAGGCCCAAAATCAAAGTTGCCACCCTCAGCAGCATCTGTTATTGAAAGGCAACACTAAATCACTATATATTTATGATATTCCATCATCTGCCTTTCTACTGCAGAATTAATTTTTTGCTTCGCTAGAGGGATTTTCGTTTTGCTTGCTTACCGGAGCATTGTCAGCACGTGAAAAGAACAAACTAAAGCCGAACAGCGAGACGTATAAGCGCACCTGTATCTGCTGTATGATTATATATATGGAGGGCATTTAAATTCCATCTCTTGTTCTATTTGTGAAGCTCAGCACTTCTCAGTAGTCGGAGGAGCAATACGAAAATAGGCTGAATATAGGGTGGAAAGTCAAAGACATGAGCATACATGAGCATGATTATATTACATCAGACATGCAGCAAAGCAACTCTCTGCTATAAGCTTTCAATCCTGTAGAATTGTATTTTTGCTGAAAGAGTTTGGAGGAAAAAAAAAGCCTAAATTGTGTTTTCCAAAGTAAACACTGAGTTGTTTGGGCCAGCCTGTCTACAGGATGAGAGATTTGAAGACAAAGGAGGAGCTGCTGGTAACATCACCCATTCCAAAATGTCTTTTGTTAAACCTGATTGGTTTAAGGATTAAGAGGTCCTCCTCTAAAAACCTACAACTCACTGCAAATAAATCTTAATCGCTTAATCTTATATTTAATTTTAAAAGCTTAAAGATTTTCTGAAAGCAACACACACAAAAAAATCAGTTGGAGTAGTTGTGTTTGCATCAACCTGGCAGATCTCCAATTGGAGAATAAGAAAACTTGATTCATACATGAGTACTGTTTTTTGCAAAGATGCAAAAATTAGGCTGAACTTAGGCAAACCCAGCTCTGGCACTTCAACACATCATAACATCGTGTAATATTTGTATAATTAAATGTTATATAAAAGCTTGTATAAAATTATTTTTGGTTGTATAAATAAAAACAATGTATTGTGTCATTTACTGAAATCAGCAGAATTGTTTCAAAAAATTCTTTTTAGGCTTTAGGCACAGTGGTGCATTGAGCTAAATGCTAACATCAGCATGCTCACATGCTCACAATGGCAATGCTAACATGCTGATGCTAAGTAGGTATAATGTTTACCATGAGCTTAGCATGTTACTAGTAGTGCCGGTATGCTAACATTTGCTACTTAACACTTAACACTTGTTTGTAGCCATGCTAGTGACTCTGCTTTAGGCATAGTGGTGCATAGAGCTAAATGCTAACATCGGCATGCTAAAATGCTTATAATGGCAATGCTAACATGCTGATGCTAAGCAGGTATAATGTTTACCATTAGTTTAGCATGTTACTAGCAGTGCCGGTATGCAAAGATTTGCTACTTAACACAAAATATAGCTGAGGCGGATGGGAGTTTCATTAGTTTTGCAGCTATTAGTTCAAAAACAAAACAACTACATTTGACCTGATAGTGGCACTTCGTGAAAGGTCAAAGGATCACCAAAGTAATTACAATTCATCCTCAGGGTTACATGAATGTCTTTTGCAAATATCAAACAATTGATCCAATAGATGTTGAGATAAATCCACAAATATCAACCTCATGGTGGCTAAAGAAAAAGCAAGCAGATCCTCAAAGTCGTTTAAGAACAATGGATGTCTGCACAAAACTTCATGGCAGTCCATCCATTTTTTAGATATTTCAGTCGGGACCAAAGTGGTGAACGGTCTGACAGTACCATCCCTGGTGAGGCTAAAAATATAGTGTCATATTATAGTGGATGCTTTGGTTAAATATATTTCCCCATCTCACCACCATGCAGTCTCTGCACCAATGACAAATATTTTTCTTATATCTCTATGGCAATTTTACACTGTGATGGTTCAATCTCTCAGTCAGGGGTTAAAACCTTCTGTAATGGGTCCATCCATCCTCATAGTGGGAATTCGGGGGGGGGGGGGCTTGGTGTTCTCTCTGTCAAACACACACACACTCGCTTTTCACACCTGAGCCAGAATAAATGAGCGGCCCCCCTCCTCTCTGCCTCTCTAATATGGATGAAGGAGCTACTTGGCGACTTGACGACCCTCATTTCCACACCAATGGAGAGTGTCCGATACAGCTGTAGCTGATGAAATACATTACCAGGAGATGCAACTCTCCCTCCACAGATGATACCACCCGCAGAACAAAGGCTGTCAGCGATGAAAGGACAATGTTAGGAACACCTGTTTCCAGTGTAGTGTGCATCCAAAAAAACGCTCCATTAGAAGTTGTTCAGCTGTTGTAAAGAACTGCAACACTTGAGTATCATATTTTCAAATTGTATCAAAGACCATATCATATGCAAAGACCAGGAAACATATTGCTGTACTATATTTTTAGTAGTAGAGGAAGTTTGTAGCTTATTAGTTACTATAGCTTAATTAAATTTAAAAAAAAAGTTCTTAGACTTATTTTCCCTCCTTATTACATAAAATACTGTGCAGTGGGGAACAAAATGCCATGGCCTATATCAGCCTTACAGATACAGACCATAATAATAATTCTTGGTTTAGATCTTTAAATGAGATTTGTTGACAGTAAGAAAAATGTACAAAACATTCCTATTTTTTAAGTTTAACTTCGTATGCTTATATAGCATATGAGGGTCCAAGGTGTTACGTGAGTTTGTACTCACAGACCATGAATTCTCCTTATCTTTACACATGTGTTTGTATGGTATTCATACTGTATGTTCCTGTGTGTGTGAGTGTTGGGTCCATCGCTCCACTGATGTGCTGAGCCCATATGGCTGGCAGGTTGGATTGTCCCACAACAGTCCATTATGTGGTGATTTGGCAGCATATACACCGTCACCTCTGCTACCCTTTTCTTCCCTTCACTCCTGCACGGATGATGTGGCACCTCGCATGTGGTGCTGCTTGAGTGTTTGTTTATGAGTGTTTGACTGCAGTTTGTGTGTGTGTGTGTGCGTGAGGTAACGAAGCGTCCAGTGTATGGGAGCTTGTCCTGCCAGAAGAGTGTGTGTCCTCGGAGCGGGCATATGGACGGCCATCAGCCAGCCTGGCTCAGGTTGCTGCTACCTCTCCATCACCTCCTGGATCACAGCAGATGCCACAACGGCACGGACAGAGAAAAATATAACAGAAACACACACAAAGATGGCATGTATGCAGGATGGAAGGCAAGAAAGTGGCCTTATTCGTCTACTCTGCAGAAATATAACTTTGAAGTAGTAATATTTTACAAGTATTTCTTCATTATGAGACTTTTGCTCCACCACATTAGAGAGTCAAATGGGTTTTCTACTCAATTTCTATAATAGCTGCAGTTAGAGTACTTTGTAGTCTTTCATTTTTATACCTAACAACATTTGCCTCAATAATTTAACACGCATCCCTTTCTTCATAAAGAGTACTTTTCCTAAAATGTAAAACATTTAGGCAAAAATGGCATTATAATATTATTGCTACTTGCAATATTAAATTTAATGTTTTTTTTCAACTGCTGTATGCAATGAAGCTGAAAAAAAAAATGATGCACCACATTGAATAGATTTTGCTAGATACTTTTATACCACAGGGTCGCACTAATGCACGACACTGAGTACCAGAGGGAGAAAGACAACATGATCGCAATGTCATCCATCAAAATCAGGAAACTGATGTGCTTGCAGATTTTTGTGGCAGTCATGATCCTTCCTTCTTTCTTTAGAAACAAGGTGAAACTCTTTGAAAGAGAGCATGCGTCCCCCTCGGCTGTGCAATGAGCTGAATTCTCATTCATAACGGATAGGGCAGACTAGCACTGCTGTTACAGTTAGTTGTACCTGAATTGCAGGTACACGAT
Source organism: Hollardia meadi (assembly GCA_037974645.1). Taxonomy (NCBI): domain Eukaryota; kingdom Metazoa; phylum Chordata; class Actinopteri; order Tetraodontiformes; family Triacanthodidae; genus Hollardia; species Hollardia meadi. Next base: position 11,358 of record JBBPCS010070360.1, read on the forward strand.
GAGCTACTGAATAAAGCTTTTTGCTGCAGATGAGAGTATTATCACAATATTCTTCCATAGAATAAGATCCAATTAATTAATATAAAATGAGATTCCCACTACTATATTTTGAAAGTTAATAAGCACATCATTCATGTTTATTGTACAAATATTCTTATGCTCATTCTTATGATAGTGTCAGTAACTGGAGAACATAGATAGTAGTACAGTGCATGTGGTTTAAATGTTACTTTTCAATACAGAAAATAAAGAATATTGAGGACATTTAACACTGAAGATTGATGAATTTATTATTTAATATTGATGAATGAGGAGGTTTACTTGTGTCTGCTTTTTGCACCAACTCCCCCACACACATATGCACCAGGAGGAAACTGACCATCTATGCTTCTTGCCTCGAGAACGACACACAAACACACTGTCAAAAAATTGTTGAGCTCGCACTACCACAACCGAGCAAGCGTGCTCAGAAAGACGTACAGACAGAGCAGTGGAAGTGGGTCATCTCTCTATGGTACAGGAGAATAACAGCAGAAATAAATAAATATAACTGCGTCCTATCAGAATTGTCCCACTGTCTGTCTGCACAAATGTAATTACACAGTGAGGGGTTGGAATGCACATTGTCTGTTTTCAGGGCAAGAACATCCAGATTGCTCTTTTTTACAAAATGGATGAATTAGGGAAGCATTGGCAAGTAAACATTTGCTCTGTGTGTGTGTGAGGATGGGGGTGGAGAGGTGAATAGGTCGGGCTGCTGTCTCGTCTTTTGTCCTTCTGGCGATGCCCAGTTGCATTACATTTCAGACAAAATGTGCACACGCTAATCGTTATGTGAGCACATACGCAGACACACACACAAGCCGCCATATACCCCTACTTGACCTAGCCATTGGCCATTAACTGTGCACATTTATTGTGCACAGCCATGACCTAATGCTGTCAATGCAAAAAAAAAAGAAAAGAAAAAGAGGTTAAAGCTGACGCCCACATAGAAAACAAGAGGGCCAAGGGCAGAACTTTGCATCACAAGCCTCACTTGTGCAGTTATTAGCTGAAAATATATTGAATTGGTTGCGTCCAATAACTCCAAGGTGCTGTTATTGGTCCAATGCCTGTTAATGGGATTCAGCTGACCATCAATCACGTGTGCACACACATATACAGAGACTCACTTGCACGCATTTCCACTCGCCCCCTGCGGTACGCCGAGCTCCGTCTCCTCCACGCTGGTGTCCCTTTGTGACGCAGCCTTTCCCTTTGTTGTTTGTGCTGAGTCTATATACATGCTGGGTGTCCTTCAAGGCCTTTAAAAAAATAAAGCCTGCCTGCCCTTTTACACCCTCACAGGGCCGAACAAAGCTTGAAAGGCTCCAAAATGGGGCTGAGATGAAACTGCGGCACGGAGAGTCAACTCAACAGGAGTTTGTGAATAGGTTTTTCTTTTCTAAGGGTGTAATAGGCAATGCAATAGGAAACACAAAAGCAGTAAAGCCAACAACGCACATTTACATTTAGAACTGACCTGAACACATGCATACTCATGTGGATATCATGAAATGTAATGATACAAGGAAGGACGTAAGACATATTGTAACGCCTGTGCTTGTGTGGCATCGAAAGACATGATGAAACGTGCTATGTCCTACTCTATGTCCTCAGACTCATGAGTACCTGGAAATGTTGGAGGTTGTTGCCAGAAATAGTTTAGAAGTTTTTATTTTTATACTTCTTCCACCACTGCTGTCACTGCAGTTTATACAGTTTATAACTCGAAATGGCCCTAAAGTGCTTAATCCCGGAATTAGAGAAAAGCTTCAACTGTGTACACCACTCTGGTCTCTATAACCGCAGTTATAAATCTAGTCTGATCCTACATTTGTTTTTGAAATGGATTTTAAATATTTCCTCACACAAGGAGGTCATTCAGACTGGGCAATAATGTTCTTACAATGGGCCAAAACGTAGCAAAAACAAAATAAAACCCAAAAACCAGTAAAAATCAATCAGCACAGGCCAAAAATGTGCATCACTGTAATGAATTGATCTTCAACCATTTGGGTCTTTCCCCGTGGTAATTAAAAGACTATTTACTAGAGCCCCAGACAGAGGGCTGGCTACTATGGCTGAGTGGACGTGCAGAGAGAAGAGGTGAGGGCCGTCCAAAACGCTGCCAGAGCCAAAAACACTCTGGATGGGCCACCGTTAGCCCAGCAACCCCACTCAGTGGCAGTGCCAAAGCCACACAGACACACACACACATGGACAACCACTCGGTCGATCGGCAGTGCCAGAATCACCCCTGGGGTGGAGGGTACATTAACTAATTGCTCAGCCCAGCTTAGAGAGCAGAACAGCATGAACGGAGAGAGGAGTGGGAGAACATAAGGATGGAGGAGGAGGAGAGAGGGAGAGCGGCATAATAAAGTGAAAAGAGTGATCACAGTAACATGAATAGATGCAAAAGATGGGCAGAAAGACGGACAGACAGGAGCTTGTTTACATGGGCATGAGTCCAGTGCAGCATTATAGGACTTAGGCCGGCAGTGGTAGGACAATGGAGCAGGCTGCAAGGCTGTGTGTTTGTGTATGTGTGTGTTATTCAGTTTTCCTGCTGTCTGGGACAATAGGCCAGTGGGGTATTGAAGGATAGGGGGATTATAGGTCAGGCCAAAGGGAGAAAGACATGGGATTGGAGTAAGACAGAGAAAAAAAAAAGAAAGGAACAAAATCAAAGAACAGATCAGGGAGCCTCTGATTACGAACCCAAACAAACACAACACAGGTACAGACACCAGAGAGCTATGTCGAGACTCGCACACAAACGCATTGGCTTTCGCTTTAGGCCTTTTTCTGGCTGAGCTTCAGATGTGCCCCCTCCATCTTTGCCCACGCTGCCCCCGAGAAAGTGTCCAAAACCAGCATGGAAAAAACCCCCTTGTAGCCTGCCTCGCCCCTCCTCTCTCTCGCTCTTCACCCTAATACACAAAGGGGACCTACAAAATGAATCAGCCAAACAAGTGTATGTATTGTTGCCGGCAGTTACGCAGAATGGTGAGGATGTGGCTACTTTGTGGGTTGCGAGGGCCCTATGGAGAACTTCTACTGGGTATCTATGGTGATGAGAGTAAAAGAACACAGCACTTTTCTTCACAGGAGTGTGTGTGTGTGTGTGTGTGTGTGTGTGTGTGTGTGTGTAGGAGGGGGGTACTTTCCAAAGAAACAGAAAAGCAGGTGTTGGTATCCTCCCTCACACTATTTCTTACTTTCTCTTTTGTTGTTGTTGTTTTGCTGCTCTTTGTCCACTCTACCCTCCCAACAGCATGAAAAGCTCACGTCTGAAGCCGAACTGGAATCCCTCTTGCATTAACATTCTCACACGACTCATCAAAAACACTCAAGTCTGCGGAGTCGAACCACAGTTTTAATAGCTCAAATGAGAACTATTTAGATGTGGGAAAGCTGAGTAAAAAAAAAAAAAAAATCATCTGCCATATTTTATATCCTGTTCATGTTTGGTAGATCTAATAAAGGAAACCAGTGTTATAGACAGCTTGTCTTATTCATTTTATGGTGGAAAAAACAAAATCCCCTTAGGATGGCAATCATGAGGAACACTTGACTTTTATCAAACTATTCAGTGATTAACTTGATTCTGCGGTCAGTATCTCATGACTGTGTGCACAGAGTGTGTTCAGTATCCAGCCAAGGCTTCAGTTTCCGTTCAGAACAGTAAATGAGCCTTTTCAGCAATGAACATTTGGAAAAAATTGTCGATAGGCTACTTGCATTCGTCTAACATTCAGCCATTTATTTTATTCATAGCAAAGTCAATAGAACAGCATAATATATTTGTGAGCTATGATAATATTAAACAGCATGGTTACATGTATGACAATTTGTTGAACAAAGCTAACAGGCATGCTAGCAGCTCTGTGAGGCTTTGAGCTACAAGCTAACATCAGCATGCTAACATGCTCACAATGACAATATCAGCATTCTGATGTTTAGTGGCTGCAATGTTTACCATGTTTACCATCCTAGCTTAGCATTATAGCATGCTAACATTTGCTAATTAGCACAAATATATAGCTGAAGCTGATGGGAATGTCATTAGTTTTGCAGGTGTTTGGACAATCCAAAGGAGGTAACCGACAACACGATAAGAAATGAACTTACGTGGGCGTCATTAATTTTAAAAAGGTGGTTTTGGTTAGGTTTAGGAAAAGATCGTGGATTTGGCTAAAATAAGTATGGTTAACATATTATTACATTAGTCAAATTATGTACCTAAGTAACGTCAGGATGGATTGGAGGGTTAATCACAGGACTTTCACTTGGGAGACACAACATGATTTCTTTCACTTTTCAGCCATTTTTACAAATACTGTCAGAGGAAACTGAAATACCAGTCTGTCATGTGTGGGACCAATCACAATGCAAATTTTTGCATACTAATTAGGTCAACCTTACGTGTTGTGTCCCTGAAACGCAGCCACAACCACAGCTCAACCAAAGTGGACAAATATGCTTTTTATATTTTTGGTTAAAAAATCTTGACAAAACAAAAATGCCTTAATAATATCAAAAATATTTCAGTAAATAACTCTCATTAACAGTGTACAGAATCATCATAATAATTGAACTCAGAGTCTTCTACACTGCATGAAAATAACCATCAGTGTTTCAGATATCCACCTTTGAACACAATAAAGCCGCCCCAAATTGGATCGTTTTCCACAGAACAGGACATCTAATATCCCGTCCACCCCATTAGTGACGGTAAATATAGCCAGTAATGTTCCCGTTCACCCAGGTGATGCAACCGTCCCTCGCAGTGATAACTGGCAGGGTATTTCAGCCTTCAGTGGCTGCAGGTGGCGTCATGTCCATTCGTGCACAGATAACGACCCTTCAGGGGCATCTGGGGAGCAGGTCGGACACAGGAAGACAAAAGTGGACGGCTTTGGAGACAGTTTCTTTGCCGGTAATTGCGCTGCTCTTTTCATTGAAAGCTCTCCTGCTGTGTGACGCACTTGAGTGACGGACACTGCAGTGTCCTACTTTGGACGTTTAAAAACTTCACATTAAATGTGTGTGTGTTTGCGTGTTTGCATGTGTGTGTACGTTCAGTTCCTGACTGACAAGCGAGATGATTTAACTTGTCACATGCATACGGAGCACCTTGAATGGCTTGTGCATATGTAGGGAGATGCACTGTGTGTGTGTGTGTGTGTGTGTGTGTGTGTGTGTGTGTGTGTGTGTGTGTGTGTGTGTGTGTGTGTGT
>JBBPCS010070401.1:0-16641 GCA_037974645.1 Hollardia meadi
ATGTGAGTATTAACATGACTGGGAGGAGTGGATTCATTTAGGCTAACATATTCGTCATCACACAGCCAGGTTTCAGTAAGACAAAATAAATCAATATGATAATCTGATATTAAATTGTTTACTAATACAGCTTTGGATGACAGAGATCTGATGTTCAAAAGTCCACATTTAATTTTCTTATTATTTTGAACTACTGGTGGTGTTCATTTTTGTTAGGTTTTCATGAAAAACTCCTCTTCATTTTACTTTAAATTTAATTAAATTAAGTGGTCAGGGGACAGACACTGTCTTTATGGGGTTTTGGTTGGGTAACTGCTCTAATGGAAGCGAAGAGAAGCATGTAGGACTGCAACTCTGCCTCCTGGTCTCATCTCTGAGTTGTCATGGTTTTGGTTCTCTAAGAAACCCTGCTAGATTTCTGCTAGTGAGAGCTGCTCCATCCAAAGTGGGATGAATGCCATCTCTCTTAATCAAACCAGGTCTTCCCCAGAAAGTCTGATATGAGAATGATCCATGTGTGCACATTTTCAGCTGAACTGTGATTTATAAAGGAATCATTCCCTGCAGTTGTGCATGTGCAAGGTTTTATAAATCTTTTTTTTTTTTTTAAGACACACCATTTTCAGCTTTTGTGCACTCATTCAGTAAAATATGGATCCTATGAACTGTTTTTATAAATGAGACCACAGATCTTTATCACTCTCTAATCACTGTCATCATGGCATTTGTTGTGATTGCTACCTTTGTTTCCAATAATATATGCAAAAAATTTATTAGAAAATGAATTATTTCGCCTCATCTAAATGCAATCATTTTTTTTATGTTTCAAGACGTACTTTCATAAAGTTGTGTAATATTTTTCATGAAATGGGTCAATAAAGCTAGATTAAAACATTTTGGTAACAGAGATAAACAGAAACAAATACATTGATTTCATTTTGGCATAATCATTATCATGTCATAATAACATGGACTTAACATATCCTTGAAAAATATATTTTTTCACAGATGATGCCCTTCCTATTTATGCATACCCTCACAAGATGGGAAAATCAGTGACTGGTGGCTATGTGTACCGAGGCTGTGAATACCCCAACTTGAACGGCAGGTACATATTTGGAGACTTCATGAGCGGGTAAGGTTTAATCTGGTAAATAGCATATTTTCTTTGCAAAATGAGGCGTGAAGATAACTGCTTGAGAGGCTACCTACAATACCTGCATTTGAGGACATGAAGTCGGCTCAATGTCAGCTCAATTTTATTTATATAGCCCCAAAATTGGAAGCAAAGCTATCTCATGACACTTTCAAAACAGAGTAGATCTAGACCATGCTCTTTAATTTACTGAGACACAACATTTCAGCAACAACCACAATAATAAGAAGCTGTAATAGTACAAATATGAATAATGCTAATTGTATTTATAACAACTACTATATACTACTACTACTAATAATAATATTGATAATTAAAACTGCAAGCAGTATTGAACGGGCCCTCGCATCCCCTTGCGCCTGTTGGTGCGTGTCGTGTCCCCACAACACCAACTAATTACATGGGGTTTTTTTCCCAGTATATGGAGTGGATACCATGGTGTGAAAATTTCATTTAAATCAAATGATGATTGTCACAAGAAGTAAGCCTTTACTTCTTCTTGCCAGTAGGTGGTGAAATGAGTACAACACCTAAGTTAGCTAAACACATTTTATGCTTACTTTGATGTACTCAACAAAGTCAGCTGTAAAATCTGCTCCGCCTTCAGAGGACCAGCCACTGTCAGTATCCACAGCTGATGTGAGAAAAATCCTGTTGGGAGTAAATATCAGAAAAGCTGCGGGGCCTAACAACATCCCTGGCTGTGTACTAAAAACATGTGCCAATCAGCTAACTGGCGTTATTACTGTTGTTTTTAGCATCACTCTTACAGGAGCCTGTTCCCACCTGCTTCAAGACAGCCATCATCGTCCCTGTGGTGACAGATTCACAGAGGATGCCATCTTCACTGCCCTCCACTCAGTCTTCACACATCTTGAAAATAACAGTCAGAATGCTACTTGTGGATTTCAGCTCAGCATTGAATACAGTCTCACCCATGAAGTTGATTAGAAAACACACTGGGCTTGAGTCCAGTTTCTGCAATTGAATACTGGACTTCCTCATAAATAGACCACAGACAGTCAAGCAAGAGTGGCTAATAGGGAGAAACGGGAAGATTCCCAGTGGGCTGCGCTGGTTGTTGGGCTGAATGAGCGGCGACAGGGTCGGTAAAAACAATAATAAAAACGTATTCAACATCAATTTCACAGGACTGCATCCATTTAGCAGAAGGCTAACATGACATGACACAGAGGCCTTTGAACTCTGAAGCGTGCGCAATGATGTATAGCGTCACACATACACCACTGGCTACATTCAAGAGGGTAGAAAAGATGTAAGTGAAAAAGAGAGAGAAATATAAGTAGATTAAAAAGAAATCATGGATAATAAAAAAGGGGAGAGCTGAAAAGAACAGGATTAAAAAAACAAAATCAGCTGATGTGGCAAAATCTCTCAAACTCAGCAACCTGTTTAAAACAAGCTACTTGTGGCTTAAGAGTGCAGGTGGGGGATGAGCCAGGTATTAATTTACAGAGACCCAACATTTCCCTCATGAGCAAGCACTTGGCGACAGTGTCAAAGCAAAAACCTCGGAGCAGACCCCGGCTCTATAGGTGGGCGGCCATCTGCCTTGACCGGTTGGGTTGAGAGAGAGACAGAGAGAGAGAGAGAGAGACAGAGAGAGAGAGAGGGACAGAGATTGAGACAGAGGGGGGTATAGGGGGGAGGAGGAGCTCAGTGCATCATGGGAAGTCCCTCAGCAGTCTAAACCTATAGCTCCACAGGAGAGGAGCTTGATAACTGAAGGCTCTGGCTCCCATTCTACTTTTGGAGACTCTAGGGACCACAAGTAGCCCTGCATCCTGACAGCGTAGAGATCTCGTTTGGTAATAGGGTACTATGAGCTCTTTAAGATATAATGGTGCCTGGCCATTAAGGGCTTTGTAGGTGAGGAGAAGATTTTTAAATTCTATTCTGGATTTTACAGGCAGCCAGTGCAGAGAAGCCCCTGTGTGCTATACACAGTAAATGTATAGTAGCAGAAAATTGCAGGTCATCCAGTTTTTATGTCCTTCAGACATAATGTCCTTTTATTCCTTAACTTATTCGTTTCATCAGGCTTCATGGATAAATATAATTGGATGTCATTTGCATAGCAATGAAAATTAATATAGTGTTTTCTAATAATATTACCTAAAGGAAGCATGTATAGGGTGAATAGTATTGGTCCAAGCACAGAACCTTGTGGAACACCATGAGTAATCTTGGTGTGTACATTGAGGACTCCTCATCAACGTGTACAAACTGAGATCTGTCTGATAAATAGGACTTAAACCAGCTTAATGCAGTTCCTTTAATGGCAATTTAGTATTCTAATCTTTATAATAGGATGTGATGGTTGACAGTATTAAATGCAGCACTAAGACCTAACAGGACAAGTACAGAGATAAGTCCCTCATCTGATGTAATTAGAAGGTCATTTGTAACTTTGACCATGCAGTCCAAAAAAAGGCAGTTTTTCCTTGCCACTGTCGCCAAGTGCTTGCTCATGGGAGAAATGTTGGGTCTCTGTAAATTAATAATTAACAACTAATAATTGAGAGTGTGGTCTACATGTTAAGTGTCATGAGATAACTTTTGTTGTGAATTGGCGTTATATATATAAAATTTGATTTGATTTGATTTGATTAAACTTAAATTAAAACCCCACATAAACTATTGTCATGTAGAAACTCACATAACTGATTTGCAACCGCTTTCTCAAGAATCTTAGAGAGAAAGGGAAGCTTAGATATAGGTCCGTATTTGGCTAAAATCACCTACAATAATTACTTTATCAGTTAGAAGTAAACTTAATTGAAACTCTGAGAATTCAGATAAAAATTCACCAGGAGCATGGTACACTATAACAAATAGAATTGGCTGTAGTCTTTTCCAGGCTCAGTGTATAATACTAAAAATAAGGCTTTCAAATAAGTTATAATTGAGTTTGGGTTTTGGACTGATTAATAGACCTGAGTCAAAAATAGCTGCCACTCCACCTCCTCGGCCGGTGCCTAGAGGAATGTGCATATTAATATGGCGGGGAGGAGTGGATTCATTTAAGCTAACATATTCATCACCACATAGCCAGGTTTCAGAAAGATAAAATAAATCAATATGATAATCTGATATTAAATAATTTACTAACACAGCTTTGGACGACAGAGATCTGATGTTCAAGAGTCCACATTTAATTTTCCTATTAATTTTAACTACTGCAGTGGTGGTGGTGTTAATTTTTATTCAATTTTTCTGTAAAACCCCTCTCTTTTTTTTAACATTTGATTCAATCAAATTAAGTAGTCACGGTACAGACACAGTCTTTATGGGGTTTTAGGCACAACTGCACAGTGCTGTGGAAGCACTGTGCAGTTATCACTCTGTCTCCTGGTCTCAACTTGTCAGGGTTTTGGTTCTCGAATAAACTTTCGTTTCTACGATTTCTAGATATCTGACCAATATCTGATTTTTAGGTATGAGAGCTGCTCCATCCAAAGGGGGAATGCCATCTCTTCTAATCATACCAGGCCTACCCAAGAAAGTCTGGCAATTATCTACAAAACCCACATCATTTGCTGATGACATGCAGCTAAACATATCATCACTGGTCAGATTTGGCAGGATCCCACAGAAAACTACAGTCCAACATTGTTTTTGCAAAAGTACACACTGACTCATTATTAATTTTAGTAACCTCCGTCTGGCGTGTCATTACTACCAGCAGTTTTAAATCTGATTCTACGTCGCCCACTCTGGCCCCAGGAATACATTTGACTGTGGTTGCTGATGTAGCTAATTTCACTTTTCTTAAAATGGAGCTGCCAATAACCAGAGTTGATTTCTCAGCAGGTGTGTTGCTTCATTACCTCAGATGTTGCGTCAGAAACGTGTTGGTTCGGCGCAGAGGTGTTGGTTCGGTCTGTAGTGGAACAATGCAATTGTGGATTCGCACCTTAGCTGACTCTACCTGCCTAGACACAGTCCATGGTTGGATGTAGACCATGGCCTCGACTAATAAAGTGGGTGTGTATGGTTGCGGCACACATACTTGATCATTGGGAGGATTAGAACAGTTAGTTTGGGTCAGGGACAGCTGGATTCTATACTCAAACCCTAACTTCAGATAAGTCTGGACATGAATAATGCGCAACAGATTAGCGTACTTTATCCCAATTGGCAAATACTGTTTATTGACAACGTCAGTAACGAAGTTAGGATTCCCTCAAAGTGCAGAGATTTAGTCGACTCTTTAGGGTAGGAGGGAGTATAGCAATCTTCAGCTCCCTCCTCAATTCTAGAAGCTAAATCGTTCCAACTAAACATCTTATAGTCCGCGTTGGAGAATTGCATTGGAGAGTACATCGCGGAATGCATGGATTGGGGCATGTTCTGACATAACCAGCAATTACTAAGATTGTGCTCACGAGCATAGTCAATCATAAGTCCTATAGCTGAATTTCTCTTGGCTGCTGCAGGTTGTTAAATGTTGTTCGTCTCTTCGAGGCGTGGGGTGTTGTTGTTGACCTTCTTACTCCCTAAGGCCTGTGCTTTAGATGCCATAGTATTTATCAATGCAAACATACGAGGGAGAGTTACTTCAACCTCATCTTCTCTACTGTCAAGCCTGCAAAGTTGAGATTTACCTCTGGCCTTAAGATAATTAGCGGCCCACACCATACAATCTGGATAGTCATTTAGCTGTCGTTTAGTAAAACACCACAGCTCTCGAAGTTCAGCCCATGGATCAGAAGGTCTGTAAGTGACTTTCATTAGACCTGCAGAAATTTGAGCTAATTCTACCAGTGCTGTCTCAAGAACCCCCCACCACCATTTACCCCCAAGTTGATACTTGGTATAAGTAACATAACAGTCTCTTACTCTACATCTGTCAATAGCGCATTCAAAAGTGATGGGGGTTGTAGTCCTCTTCTGTCGTGTAAGCACTGGGAGAGCATAAGAAACAGTCTTTTCTGCATTGTTCAGTTCATGCTTTCTCAGCACCATGTTCCCTGTCCTCTTTCCCCTGTCGTTGTTCCTGCAATCAAATGTTTGTGTTTGGTGCAGTCTTACTCTAGTGTTGACTGCAGAGGAACCAGATTTGCTGCTAAGCACTGAGGAGCTCGTTGATCCATTTCCCGTCAGGTTGCTAAGCACTGAGGTGCTCGTCAATCCATTTCCTGTCAGGTTGCCAAGCACTGAGGTGGTCGCCAGCCCAGTATGTGCGAGAGCCCTCACCCACATCTCCTGAATCGCCACACGCCTGCACGAACACCCACATCAGGAGGATGACGGACCAGCTCATCAGTAGGGGGAGGAGGATGGCCCATCCTTTCCCTCTCCATGATTCTGGCCTTTCTCGGGTGGAGAAGGGGGAGCCAGCCTGCACCTCGACGTATGGATCCATGTGGAGCCACAAGCCAGACTCTGGATCACATTTACAACCTTTGCTAAGCCAAACGTTTCTTTCCCTATCATCAGCACAGTTTTGCATCTCCACGACATCACTAAAGGAAGGAGTACACGTTGGGCTTGCAGGTGCAGACATTCACTGACGTACCATAGAATGAGAGGAAATGGCAGCTTGCTTGGCTGCAGCATCAGCCTGCTCATTTCCACATGAAACGGGATCAGAATCAGCAGTATGAGCAGCACATTTTACAATAGCAAGTTGTGAGGGGAGTAAAATGGCATCTAACAAATCTGAAACTAAAACATGATGTTGTATGGGTTTGCCCGAAGAGGTCAGAAAGCCTCTCATTTTCCATAACTGTCCAAAATCATGAGCTACACCAAAAGCATATCTAGAGTCGGTGTAAATAGTAGCAACCCTATCCTTGGCTATAATGGATGCTCTAGTGAGAGCATAAAGCTCTGCTGCCTGTGCAGATGTGCCATTAGGTAATGCTCTGGCTTCCATCACTTCCAAGTCATTCACTACAGCATAGCCAGCTAAATGGAGCTCATCAGATGGCCTGCTAGCTGAGCCATCAGTGTACAGAATCATATCAGAATTTGATATTGGTGTCTGCAACAAGTCTGACCTTGGAGAGGTACTCATGTCGATTGTGCTAACACAATCATGATCATCATCTGTGTCAATCAATGGGAGGAGAGTGGCTGGATTTAAAGGAGGTGAGCGCTTTAATGTTATGTGGGGACTGGAAAGAATGATCGCCTCATAACCTGAACGCCGAGCAACAGTCATATGCTGAGTAGCACAAGTGTTTAAAATATGCAAAACTGAATGCGAAACATGCACAACACAATCATGAGCCAGTACAATGGGGGGCGGATTTTTCTATCATAGTGGCAACTGTGGCCACTGACCTCAAACAACCTGGCATACCGAGTACTACAGGTGTCAGTCGGGACGAATAGTACGCAACAGGACGGTAATGAGAACCGTGTTTCTGCACCAGGATACCAGACGCAAATCCATCTCTCTCATGGACGTACAGGTGAAACGGCTGGTGATAATCTGGCAATCCTAAGGCTGGGGCAGAGCAGAGTGCAGCTTTCAGGTCCTGGAAAGCTTTGAGCATGCTCTCAGTCCAGTCCACAATGTTATCAGCTGACTGCACTGTGGCTGCATGCAAAACAGAGTCCATAGCAGCATATTCAAAGATCCAGTGTCTGCAGTAATTTGTCATACCGAGGAAAGAGAGGAGGTCCTTCTTAGTCTTAGGAGGAGGCATGTCGGTGAGCAGTTTCACTCTCTCAGGTGACAGGAGACGCTGGCCATTTTTCAAAACATGACCCAAATACGTCACTTCAGGCAGACAAAACTGCAACTTAGCCAGAGAGGCTCTGTGTCCACATTCTGACAGTCTTGCAGGAGCAAAATATAGTCTGTGCGGCAAGCTTCCTTTGGAGAAGCTATCAACAAGTCATCAGCGTACTGCAGGAGCATGCTCCCCCCTGGCAATTGCAAATCTTCCAGGTCACATTGCACCGCTGCTGCATATACAGTAGGACTCTCAACAAACCCCTGTACTAGCCTACGCCAGGTGTATTGTTTACCTTTGAATGTGAATGCAAACAGATTCTGGCTGTCTGGATACAACGGAATGGAGAAAAATGCTGAACACAAATCAATGACTGTGTAGTGCGTGGAGTCTGAGGGTAATGATGCAATAATTGAATTGGTATCTGGTACAATGGGAGCAATAGGCACAACAATATCGTTAATGGCCTGCAAATCTTGAATAAATCGCCAGTCATCAGGGCGGCCTGGTTTTGGAATATGCAAAATAGGAGTGTTGCATGGGCTAGTTGTCTCCACCAACACCCCTTGATCCAATAAAGAATTAATCACACTCTCAATGCCTGCAATAGCTTTTGGAGACAAATTATACTGCCTAATCATAGGTAGCTTAGCATTCGGCTTGAGTGTCACTTTATGAGGCGGTGCAGAATTCACAAAACCCACGTGATTCTTATGCTCAGCCCACAAAATGGCTGGAACTTCAGAAAGCTCTGAAGGGGGTCCCATAATGCATTAAAAATGGTGGCTGCTGCAACACAAATGTACTGTGTGGCAGTGAAATTTGTTCGCTTTAATGAAACATGTACAAATCATCACCTAAAATCGTTACAGTATGTGCCTGAGAGACTGTCACATTCTCCCTTAAACTCTGACATTGAGCCACCATTTCACCTACATGCTCTGGCTCATATCCAGATGAGACTGCTAAGGTAACATGTGGAAATGAATCATTAACGTGAAACGATGCCTGTTGTTCTTCACTCCACAAACAAAACCTGCTCACTCTGTAGCCAACCCTGTGTGTTCAAAAATGCTTTTGCGAATTGTGTGTGTTCTTCTGTAGGGTTAAATGCAGCTGTACAATGATAATCCAAGACCGGTCTCATAGCAGACATCAATGTGGCACAGGGAGGAGATGATTTGGCCATCTTTTGAATATTGGAAACAGTGAAAAAATGTTGCAAATCAAGATCAGGCAACATCTAGAAATACAAGCAGTTTCCAGCAGATTGTAAAAACTGAACTGCTGGCACCGCCCTATCATCAGGGATGGTTATATACAATCCTTATGGAGTACAATGTATGGTAGCATGCAATCTACACAATAGATCTCTTCCCATTAAATTAATAGGACTTTTCTCTGAAATTAAAAATGAATGCTTCATATCTGATCCTTCTACAGACACCAGAGATGATGTTGACATTGACTCTGCCATAGGAATGCCTGCCACTCCCAGAGTAGTAACATAATTATCTGTAGGTGTACACACTTGGTCCTCATTTCTTACAGCTGAAAAAGTAGCGCCACTATCAACCAGAACATCAACAGTGGTGTCATTAATTTCAACTGACATCATTGGGTCTTCCTTACTGTTCTGCACACAGTTACAAACTTGTGCAAAATCACTGCGATTTCCAGCACAATTCTTAATGGCTGGCGCAGCCACCTGCTCTAACCACTGCTTCATAGTTCTTTCAGTAGGCCACTGCCCATCCTCCGAATCAGGAAAAGTGAACTCATCCTTACACAAGTTCCACTCATCTTCGTATATGAAGGACAACAATTGTGCAACGTCAGGTATTAAACAATTGTAAACCCCACACGCTTGTGTAAGCCAGGATATGTATGCATCCGGGTGCGTTACGGGATTGGGAGCTCTCTTACTCATATCCATAATTTCAGACGTAGTCCGTGGTTTGCACACAGCAATATCACCTATCATTATTGGTGCATTACTGCATGTCTTTTTTAAACTCTCCCTGCTGAACAGAGCCTCCAACTGCACCTTCAGGCTCCTCCTTTTTGGGTGTCTCTCCCTGTCTCTGTGAATGTGAGTCAGTCTCTTCACTATCATTCGCCTGTGCACCAGCTGCTCTCTGTCCCTTTCTCACTTTGTCCGCTGTGGCAGCCGCCACATAAAGATAAAGATCGTCCTCTGACTGTTTCTTTTTCACCTCCGTGTCTACCTTTCCCTTTGCAACATTTGCTTTCACCGACTTCGGATAGAATCCAAATTTATCACAAAACACATTCTTTGTACTATCTGGAAGATTTAAACCAGCATTAATCAACTTCATTATCAAGCACTGTGGAGACTCCCTTTTTCCTTGGCGCTTTGCCCACTCATACATCATAGCTTTAGCAATCCCATGTGCATCATTATGATGTCGCTCTATAATCTTGGACATTTTAGCGGATGGAGTTTCAAACGTGACTTCTAACATAGGTATATCACACACAGCAACATGCCTAGCTCCCATCTCGATGACTTCCTTCAACTCATCAGAAATCCATTCACACTCCTTTTCCTCCAGTGTTACACCACTATCCTTTCCATCCAGTGTTACACCACATCTCTTAGAAGCTATTTCGACCCACAAATCATACGGCCAAATCATACGGCCATCCACTTTCGTCCAGCTACTCATAAGCACAGTGAAAGGGACAACATACTTCCAATCTTTCAGTCTCCCTACAATGCCAGCGGGCATCTCGGGAGGAAACATACTATTCACTTTGTATGATGGCATGGTATCAGGGGCAATATCAGGACCAGGTTGTTCATTCTGCTTTACAGTCTTATAATTAGCTTTTCTCATCCATGTTTTAGTGTTATCTGTATGTTTAACCTCTGTTGTGGACTGATTATTACCCATAATGACAGTTTACACAAAATCAATCACTCGACAATGTTGTACACAATAGATTACACACAAAGGCAGTAAAATCAGCACAAGCAAACCAGAAAACCCTTCAACAGCGTCCAAAATGTCTCCAGTTTCATATTAATTTATATCAGTGGTGGCAATTACAATTAAGGAAAAATGAGTGGCGAATCAGCAAGCGTATTGCTTCGTCTGCTCACTACTCTGCGCAGAGCCTTTTTTTCCTCTCTCTCCCTCTGGACACAGACTCACCACCGGTCTTAACTCAGCCGAAGTAAGCCCTTTAACAGCTTACCCCAGAAAGTCTTCCCACAGACTCAGTCTCACTGTGGGTCTTATCTGTGTCGGGCACAGATTAAACACTGCCCTGGAGAACTTACTTTCTCAATGGTACGGATTTTAACCCACCACCCGGAGAGCCGCTCTTTCAGCGCCGCTATGTGGACTTAAACCACCACAGCCTCTCTCCCCTAGCTTATTTTTGACCACCCAATTGATAATATGCCAATAGTTTCTTAATTTCTACTTTAGATTATCTCTAGTTAATTCCATATTTTATATTTAATTTACTTTTAGCTTTTACTCAAGTGGGTAAAAGCTTTTACTCAAGCATCTCTGAGAAGCTTCTACAGCTCGGATGCTTTATTACAGAATTTCTATAGTTCTTTTTTTTTTTATCTCGTCAAACACAAACCTGGTAAGGCAAAGATAAATAAATTAAATCTGCCCTTACCAGTTGTTGTTTTGTTGAGATCCTGCTGACAACGCCACCTTGTTGTAGAAAATATGTAGACCGGATGATCTCTGATGAAGAAAGATTCAGGAGACAAGGATGTCTAACGATGAAGAGTTTAATGGCTGATGCTCCGGAGGAGAACAGGTTCAGACAGTACAAGTTCACGCACAGATATTTATCCCTTTCTATATTTCTTTAGAATTATCACAACCCCAAACAAGGATATCTCTCACTGTAACATTCTGTGTCTAAAACTGTGTAAACACCCCCATCAGACCTACTAACTGATCACCTTGAGAGCAGTCTGCCCCAAAGTAACAGTTGTTTGCTCAGACGGCCTCCCCTATCTTCTAACCTTGGTATCCTAGGAGATGGCCCATCTCTACCCTGTGCAGCTGTCTATTGGCAGAGGTACTAATTTGAGTTGTGACTATCTGGGAGCAGCGGTCGCCTCGCCCTCGGTCCGCCACACTTCTTAGGACACAGCGCACTCAAGGCACTCTCTCTGAGACTATCATAACTAACTCCACACTGTCATCCATGTGATCTAACAGGGAGGCAGAAAATTCCTTCACACCCTATAGGGCACTCATGTTTTGGAAATGTAGGATAGCATAAACCAAAGTAGAATAAGACAGTACTGGCTTTTATGGCACAAAGGGTTCATTCAATGCTTCACAATAGAATAGCAGTGCACATGAGAGATTGTAGATGTGATTTCTTTTTTTCCCCAGGCGTTTAATGAGTCTACGGGAGGACACAAACACAGGGCAATGGAAATACAATGAGATCTGTATGGGGATGGGCCTGACCTGCGCCTTTCCTGGACTCATCAACAACTACCACCAGTACATCATCTCCTTTGCAGAGGATGAAGCTGGTAATGCATGAACACATCCACAACACAAACTCAATTTGCAAATAGGTAATGTCCTCTTGATGTAATGCTTTTTTCATTTTTCTATCAGGTGAGCTGTACTTCATGTCCACTGGAATACCGAGCGCTACATCACCTTCAGGAGTTGTTTATAAAGTTGTGGATCCCTCAAGGTAAATAATATAATTATTATTTTGCTTGTTGTTCAGTAATTGCGCACTGTGCAGAGAGTTTGTACAGTAAGGCTGTGAATGTCCTTTTTTTTTTTTTTTACATTCAGAGCTTCTACAAGTTGTGTGTTCTCAGCTGAAAGAGGAGGTTAAGTTTTAGAAAATTTTGATTTTGTTTATTTGTCTTCTCTGATATGTAACAATATTTTATTTGGTTTTGTTGTTTTTCAGACGTGCGCCACCGAGACAATGTTACTATGACCCTCTTCCTGTCAGAGTGAAAAGTAACCTCATAAAGTTTGTTCCCCAAGAAAGTAGGTCCACTTCCAAAACACTCACTACTGACCAGTAACAAAACTAATTAAATCTGTGACATTATTCTTTTTATATTCATATTTGATCTTATGTTTTTTTTCATAATTATTCCATTAGCATTAATCGGTGTCAAGCCACCAAGCAAAAACCAACCTGAGCCACAACCCACAGAGTCCTACAAGTGGCTCAGAGAACTCATTGACCGTCTAGGTGAAGTACAACCAGACCCCACCACCCCTTTGCCAAGCACAGCTACCAACAAACCACACAGACATTCAAGGCGGAAAAGCAGACGCAGGAAGGGACAATCCAGAGCACAGAGTGTACCGGAACTTGAAAATGGAAAGGTGAGGCTGGTTGGGGACGAACAAGGCCGCAGCGACCACGGACGAGTGGAGATCTACATTAACGGGGAGTGGGGCACTGTGTGTGACGACCAATGGACCATCAAGAATGCTGCAGTGATTTGCCAGCAGCTTGGCTTCCCCAATGCTCTGAAGGCAGCCAAGAACGCTGAGTTTGGGGAGGGGAAAAATCTGCGAATTCTCCTGGATGATGTTCAGTGTGAAGGGACCGAGTCAAGTCTGCTGGACTGCAAACACGCTGGTGTGGGGACACATAATTGTGCCCATTACGAAGACGCCGGGGTGATCTGTGGCAAACTGGACTACGTTGTAAAAGTCTAAATGTTTGACTTCTATGAAATCAGAGCTAATTATCATTAACTAAATCCACAGGTCTTTTGAATATTCTTTTAATGGAGAATTTTCTCATTACCACACCAAACCTAGACCATATACTTAACTTTGTGCCATGATGTTTCCTGCAGCTAAAATACAGTTAAATGGCATAAATATGATCAAAAAGTGTTGTATTTTGTTGTCAGTCCATCACAATATTAGGGAAAGGGAGGAAATTTGTGCTTTTAATGTAGGGCATGGCACAAATTCTATGCATATAATCTACAAGTAAATGCAAAGAATTCAGGAAATTTTAATCTAAAGTAGGATATGATGTAAATTGAGGGGACACCAAAAAGACAATTCTTGAATCAAAGCATTCCAGAGGTTATTTATGAGATAACTTAGCAGGAATGCTTTGATATCTAACACTGTATCTATATCCAGGGGTGGAGTTTTCCTTCAGAATTCAGAATTATTTTAAATTTTAAATTATAGACTTAAAGTTGAATTTGAATGTGTTTGTGATTATTGCATGAAATCTTTGCCTTTATATATTACATTAACAAAATCACCTAACATGATGAATGTTCAATACCCACTGAAATTGAATGAATGTATTGGTGTATCAATTTTTCATTGGTAAATGGTTTGAATAAAAGCTTCATAACTTCTGGCTTCCCCTATACACACAAAAAGTAGGTTAAGTTGGACATTTGGACTCTTGAGAGCAGCTGTTTTTGAAAGATAATTCAGTGTTTTGAGAAAAACGTTTTTAAAAGTTTAATTTAGGAAGTGCTTTTCTAAAAACTTTACAAAGATCATGTAAAAGGCAGTACAATTTAAAATGTAAGAACAAAGCAACAATCAGGTAAAAGGCAGTACAATTTAAAATTTAAGAACAAAGCAACTACAGAAAAAACAAGAAAATGATCATTACAAAAACAGACATGATACAAGCAATTTATGGTTAGACATCAAAAACATGTTTGAAAAGGTATGTTTTGAATGCGGGCGGGGAGTGAGTCTGAGTTCCGGCTGTGAATGGGAAGAGAGAGTGGAGGTTTTGGAGGATGGGGGTGATGTGCTCTCTAGAGCAAGTGTGTGTGAGCATGCATGCAGCAGAGGTCTGGATATATTGAAGCTTTTTGAGGAGTTTGGAGGGAATACTGTATAGTAGGCTATTGCAGTGATCAAGTCTTGAGGTGATGACTGAGTGGATGAGGGTTTCAGCAACAGAAAAGGAGAGTGTTGGGATCCTTAACTGAAGGTATTTTATGGTGTGAATCAAACTGAACTTTGTGAGACCGCATGGTCTTTCGTTCTATGGACAAGGGGAGCCTGGCTCCCCCAACCCCCATTTTTCTTCACAGGTCAGTGCCAAACCTGCCCACTGAGTGAGCCTATCAGCTCTCATTGGTCAGTAGGATTTGACACGGCACAAAGGACATACAGTAAAACCGACCTGCTTTTTGTCTTCACTCTCTTTCTTCTGGACTCTTACTCCTGGACCTGGACTGAGAGCTTCTGAACTCCAGCCCCTCTCCTCCCCCGTGTGTTCTGCACAGAGAAACACACTTCCCCTCATGGCAGCCACAAGAGACTGCTCAAGTCCACAAATGACACATACACACACATGCACACACGCTTGTATATACATATATAAACATTTTAGATTAGTTGTGTGTTTTCCATTTTTGATTGTTTGTGAATAAATACTTTTGGAGATACATGCTGTCTGTTTAATGTTGCACAAGAGTGAATACTGCCAACCTCTACACTGTCAAGAACTCTAAATACTTCAACTAGCTGTTGACATGGTCATTTTGGTTGTAATTATTAAATTAATTATTAATCATAATTTCAAATTTACATTTTAGTATCCTTTATGAGACTGATTAACTGAATCAGCTATATTTTCCCTTCTTTAAGGGTGGTGCCCCGAGGTGATCTAATGTAAATTAGATCATATTAATTAATATAATTAATAATTATTTTTGATAATTATTAATTATTTCCGATAGCCAAATTTAATCAATTAGTTGTCACCTTGTGTCCCAACAAGAGGGATGGACAAAGGCGGGGCTATGTTTCTGAGATGGAAAATGGTTGTTCTCACAATGTGGTTGATGTGAGATTCAAATGAGAGGGTTGAGTCAAAAATTACACCAAGGTTGCGGATGGTGGAGGAAGGTGTAACAGTGGAGCTGTCAATGCAGAGGGAGAAGCTCTGGGTGTATTTGGTGAGGAATATTGGGCCGATGATGATGACTTCAGATTTGTTACAGTTTAGTTTGAGGAAATTGGTGTTCATCTAGGTTTTTATGTCCTTCAGGCAGTTGGTGATGGTGGAGAAGGTGCTGGTAGTGACAGATTGTGTGGAGATGTATAGTTGTTTGTCATCGGAGTATCAGTGAAACGAGACCATGCTGACATATAATGTGACCAAGGGGAAGGATGTAGAGCATGAAGAGGAGGGGACCAAGCACCAAGCTTGGGGGGCGCCTTGGGACACAGGAGTGAGGTCAGATTGGCAGTTGTTGATATGGATGAAATTATGTCTGTCAATGATGTCTGTCAATATTTTCACATATCACATCATATTCATCCTACAATGTCATTTTGCTGAAATTTAAGAACCCGTTTACAAAGCTTGAGATGGTGTGTGTAATCGTAACTTCAAATTAGTGCACAATAGTGATCATTTTTGTAACTTTAATGTCACTTGGTGTGGAGGGTGCCACTAATGTTTGTAATCTAGTTAATGGTAAATGGACTTACATTTATATAGTATAGTATAGTATAGTATAATGTAGTATACAGGGTGCGATTTGTGACTTGAACTTCTTCACTGCATTTGCAGTATTTTAATACTAATAATCAAGTAGCCTAGCGCAATATTTTTACTCTAATAGTCTATCTTGAACTTTCCTCATGCAAAATGATAAAATGATAAAACAAAACATGCAAGAATTAAATCCCCCTTCCAATACCATCAAATCAAATCAAATCAAATTTTATTTATATAGCGCCAATTCACAACAAAGTTATCTCATGACACTTAACATGT
>JBBPCS010070412.1:0-16641 GCA_037974645.1 Hollardia meadi
ATCCAAATGGATGGTAATATAACATTAACGGAGTAAATGGCAATTATCTAATACAAGTTTAAGAAGTCTCATACAGAGAAAAACTTATTCTGCTATCATTGTGTGGTGTTTGCTGCCCTCCACTGGGCTTAACATGTGACAACTACACACCACGGACACCTGCTGTTGTCCTAAGCAGCTACCTGGCAGCCTGCCGCTTATCCAGAGCAAAACCTTTTGCACTGTTGGTGCTTTTGTGGTGTGTCTGGCTAAGTTTTGGCTGAGCTGAAGTCCCAGTTCTAATAGTGACGGTTTGCCACTGCTCACTACCAGTGTCATCACTAGACATCACAATGCATAAATTAGCCCTTTGGTTTTGAAAAATCTCTTTTGATAAGAGCTGACCAACATGCATCACTTTCTAACGCCAGAGAGTTTTTCATTGTAAAACTAGAGGTTTATAACAAGGTTAAAACACTGTTACAAGAAAGCAGCTATTTTTTTCCCATCATATATGGTTCAGAAGAGATGAGCAATGAGGACCCTCAACCTTATAAAACACGAGCACTGAACTCTACGTCTGTTTAAATAAGGCCATTAAGTCACACGTCTTGGGAGGAAATCATCACAAACTGGAAGAACAAGTGAAGGGGAAGTGCTGCCATGGTAGAATGTGCACTCTGCTGCCAAGGGCATAAAAAGAGTCACTGACACATCATACGCTTGAGTTACCCTCAATGAAGGATGATACAATGAGTGTTGCCATTCTGTGAAACTGCTGAACTTCTTTCCGTCTCAGCAAACGTGCCTACTGGCTGAAGACAGGTTCCCAAGGACTGCATAATAAGAAATATACACTCACACTGTCTTTCTTTCAAAGAGATTCACATTTATTTCACTTCTACCAACAATGTGTTCCACCTTGTGAACAGGCTGAACTACTGGTCTAGAGACGTCCATAATTTTAATCAAATGGGCAAATATCAATAGAAAAATCTCAGAAGCTACTGGCTGGATTGACATGAAAAGTAATGTGGACGTTTCTGCTCCCTTAAGAATGATTCCTAATGATTTCAATGAGCTCTCACTTTTGATCTAGCACCATCATCAGGCCAACATTTCTGCTTGGCCAACACTTGCATGACATAGTATCTTCACTTGTTGTCAAACTCCTGACCAATTGTCAACACTGCATACAACATCACAGATTACAAACAAATGTGCTAAATACATTTTGGCTGCCAAGGAAAACTATGTTTTTTGTTATGGTGCTGCCATATTTGCTGCGTGAGTGCAAGCATGTTTTTTCAATTGTTCCCAATCAGGAGAGAGTGTACAGTATTCGGCAGCATGCGGCCACCGAAAGAACAAAGTGCTGCACAGCCTCAACCTTTTTTAGTGCGGCCACTCCTTTGAGATGAAAATATCTGAAGTTTTCAGACAGGTGCCGGGTGTCTTCACCATCGCTCTGATCATGAAAATAAAGGAAAAGCTTGTTCTGGCCATGTCTGTCGATCCTGAGCTTTATCAGATGGAAACACAGACAGACAAGTCCATGTGTGGGAGAAGATTGGCCGCACACTGAATGTCGCTGGTGGTTGTCAGCCTGTCTGTTAACTTAGTGTTAACCTAGCTAATGTCAATTCAAACCAGCGTGGAGTGTTTTTATCCATCACTTCATTTTCCTCTTGCTTCATCCCAGCACTCCCCAGCACTATGTGGACACAGGCCCCAAACTCTGGTGTAATCAGCGGGTGTTTCTCAAAATCAAGGATACTTCCTTGGTAGGATGGGTCCTTGGGAGTCAGGT
Organism: Hollardia meadi; assembly: GCA_037974645.1. Taxonomy (NCBI): domain Eukaryota; kingdom Metazoa; phylum Chordata; class Actinopteri; order Tetraodontiformes; family Triacanthodidae; genus Hollardia; species Hollardia meadi. The sequence goes on from JBBPCS010070412.1 coordinate 1,790, forward strand.
CCTACGGAGGCTAGGCGAGACCCCTTCTGAGAGAACACAATGGAACAAGCTAGCAAGCATGCGTCATTGCATCGTTCTAATTCTTCTGCTGTCTTATGGCTATGACTCTTAGGTGCATTACCACCACCTTCTGAACTGGAGTGTGGATGGGAACTGGTCTTATACCTACACTAGCCTATATTCTTCCGCTAGTCTTTTCCAAGTATTTAAATATAGCCCTACACCCTACATGAGTTTCTTTTTGCAAATTCTTTTATTTCAAGTTGAATTTGATCTTCTTTCAGCCTGTCATTGCATCATTGAAAATGTTTGCCATTTTTAAAAGACCCACTAAGCATTGTGCACATAGGATTATTGGTACTTCAGGTGCGCCAAGGATACACACAGGCATCCTTGAAAATTCTCTGTGCAAAGGACTCTGTCCTTGGTAGAATTGGAACATTGTACATTAGACATTGGAATAGTCCTTTGGCAGCATTAGATGATGTAGAATCCATCAAATTCAGCCGTTTGAGGATCCTTCCCTGACTTTGAGAAGCACCTCTAGTTGTCTGGTGTAATCATAGTTGTACCCTCTAGAGGCAATAGACTTTAAAGAGTAACTATGAGTTATTAAAACTTGGGTTTTATTCTCATAGACATATTCTTTGTCAATTTTGTTTCTTCATGTGAATCATTGAAGCCATTGGGCCTGGCTTTACAGCAGGTTTATCACCCTGCTTTAACTGCAGCATGACACCCAAAGATGTTAACTAAATGCCTTGGCAACAGGTAAAGATGTACTGATGTCCTCTCAATCTCATAAAGCAGCTGTTGCCTTTGCCTGATACTATTAATTGAGTTAAAGAGAAATGCACACACATACTTACAATAAATTATTTACCATTTTTGAGTGAAAGACCTCTCTTGCAGAGCACTTACTGGTGGAAGAAGTGCTGATGACAGAGTACATCAAATACATTTACACTGCAGAGGCATAATGAACACAAAGGCACTTGAAGGAGAATTCCATTCTAAATATATAAAATCCCTGTGCTCAGCATTATTGGTTTTGTATAGGTGCATATTCTCTCATATGCTGCAAAGTGAGAGCAGGTTTTTGTCTGATCTCCACGTCAGTCATGTTACAATTAGAAGAGACCGCAAAAATGAAAAGAGTTCTCATGGATGATCATTTTCAGGTAAAACTGGGACTTTGAAGTTGATTAAAACTAAAATAGGAACAACCCAATTGGAGTGCAAAAGGTAAAATGTCTCCCGTTAATCTGCAACAGCCCAAGGCTTTATATCTTGGTTGGAGAATTGGACACATCTGGGTGTTTTTGTTTTGGGTGTTTTTTTCATGACACTGGCTTGGATTACCATCAGGATACTTGCAAACCAAAGTTATCAACTGATACACTCTAACTCAAGAAACGGAACAAATGCAGGAAATTGACTTCCTCTTTTAAAGGTATCTTCCTTTAAAAAATGATCCTCCTTAACACAGTTTCATCAAATCAGATTAGTTTCCTCTGATTGAGGTCAAATGTAGTTCAACCAGCATGCCTCTAATTGAAATGATCGTTTCGTTGCTAGCTCCGGGTAACCTTGACTTGTAACACTTTTTCTAATTCAGCTTGCTAATTCAAGTAGGGAAGATATAGAGCCGGTAAACAAATTACCGGAAAATCAGCCATTTCAGCATGAAGATTTGACTCTGCTGTAGAGTGCATGCTGAATGGAGCACCATGTTCGGGCATAGCACTGTGTAGTTGTAAGATCAAGAATGAAGACTTTTCTTTCAAATATGAAAGCTCACACTTTGATTGAACAGACCATTCATGTTGCTAATGATTGTTGATAATGGCTACAGGCTACATACAACTGTCGCTACGGTTGCTCCCCCTGCCTAAATACTAAAAAACAATCTTTGTGCAGCGCGGAAAAAGTCGCCACCGACATCAGTTTAAAAACACTGGTATACTGCGAAATACAGAGACTTATCTGGCAGTGATCAGCTTAATCAGCATTGTGTGAACTCCTTTTGCAAGGACTTGAAGGTATCGGATGTTTGTTTATAATCTGCCTAGGTTTAGATTAGATTGAGTTACCAATGTGGGGTTCAAATCTGTCTTAATCCAAACAGTATGCCCAGCATAAACCATAGATCTGCTGAGCTGGAACCATTTTTTGTCAAGAAAAAGCACCATCACGTAACTACAGCTTAAAAAAACAGGTAGACAGATTTATTGCCAGTTTCAGACAGGGTTTATATTAAGCCAGGTTGATTGTTGGTTCCTTTTTTCACTTTGGACAGGGCCAGGCTAGTTGTTTCCCCCTGCTTCCAGTCTTTATATTAAGATAGGCTGCCCTTGTCCTGACTGCAGATCTCATCGCACAAAAAGAAAGCAAATTGCATAATTTAACCAACATTTAACTAATTCTTAACTTAAACTTCTTCCCTGTGCGCTGTGTGTTTTTTCAGTACGATGTCTCTGCTGGGTTCTGTTTTCATCACAGTCCCTGCTGAATCTTTAACACACTGCTTGGATTCATATTATAATTACCCTCAAGAGCCTTTTCTGCCAAATACGGTATATAAATGATTCAGTCTCCTTTGATGTTAGCCTTTCTGACAGCATTGCCATTCATAAACCATAACCTGCTTCCTTTTTCAACATAGACTTCATTTTCTTACTCTTTTTTCTTCGAGCATTACTATTGATTGTGGCTCTTTCTTATTTCACTTGATGTAGCTTCAGTTGACTGAAAACGCTGCTCTTCAGTACACACCCACAGGGGAAACACACAGTCTTCAACAGTTCAGTACAAAAAAACATTTTAAACTCAGCATATCACACACACACACACACACATGCTGCAGTGAACCTTCATGCTTACATCCATTACCTAAAAAGTGTGTATTTTCTGTATTAGATAACTACTGTGTTATTGTGCAAGTGATGCTGTATTCATGTCATGTTGGATTTTCTGTAAACAAGGTTTGCCGAGTGGAAAAAGCTGTTCATGTCTGCTAGTGGAAAAATACAGAGAGGATACATAGCAGTGTTTTGCAGTGTTCACCCTCCATGTGGCGTGACAAATTTAGGAAGTGTGACAACAATGGCAGTCGATATAATGGGCAGTCCAGCAAGTGTGGCAGTTCACATGTTAAACATGGAAGATATTATTGTGACTTTGACTGTCACATTCTCTTGTTGGAGATTGTTCTTCTCCCTGTGTGTGCACACTCTACTGTAGAGCAGCACATCTGACAAAGCGCCGCTAAAAGGAGAAGTGATGCAATTTAAACCAGAGGGTGAAAAAAATAATATTAGTTCTATAAGTCAATAAAATGTGCTGCATTCAATTTTGAATTTGTGTATATGAGTTCATGATTTCATTTCTCTCAGCTATTGTGGACTCTAGAGACAGAGACTTGTTTATCTCAACCATTGTTAAGGTGCTCCTGAACTGTCCATACCAGTATTTCTAACAATGAGCTCAATAGTAAAACGTGGAAAAGTTGACAGGTTTGTGTATTTTCTGTAAAAATAGATAAATGAATTAATTAAATTAAATGAAAATATTATATTTATTTTTATATATATTTTCCTGCATTGCATATGCAGCATGGCCAGTGGCATCTGTAAGATAAATAAATAAATAAATAAGTTGCATATTCATTTGAACATCACAGATATAAAACTGGACATAACTGCCGTCATCATTTAAATATCAGGTGGAGGGTGTTAACTAAACTGTGCTTGTTGCTCAAATGTGTCATTGTAACATAGTCCCACTTTACTATCGTAATATAACATGAAAGCAAAAGATGGAAGACACCACGTCCTTTTTAAGTTTAAGACTGATACTGAATTTTTGAGGCTGCAACAGATAAATATTTGAGAGCTTAATAAAAATCCTTTTAATTATATAATGATATTCCTGCCAACACATGATGGGATACTTTTGATAAGGGTCCTTTAATTATTTATTCTATTATTATTGTAATCAAAATATGTATTTTTCTGAACATTAACAGTGTAAAAATAAACTGATCAGTACTGTCTGGTGAACAAATTCTTTTATTGCCATCTTTAATATTCATGTACTGCACTTGTTACCTGTCAGCCGGCATATGCTGATGTAAACATATGTTTGATAAGCTTATATTGGCCATTATATAGGCCAAGCTGATAAGCAGGTGGGTGGAGTTGCACTTGAGCTCTTATGCCATAGTGACACCGTGTGATACAGCATGTCTGTAGAGACACAGACAGAGCAATGCAATGCTTTGGACATTCAGAAAATTGCCCCACCCAACCTGCACCCCTGTTAGACTATCAGTGCCATTAAACCATAAGCCAACAGCTGCACTGGATACCCATGCAAATGCATCATACAGTCAGATAATCCACTCCACACAGTCACAGACAGTGGGACAAAAGGGACACATCACCCCGCCAAACACTCTATTCTAGATCTCTGAAAAGGAGGACAGTTGTGCTGCGTTTTGTTTTTGCTCTGAGCAAAAGGTCAGAAGTCAGCCTTTTGACAAATGTCCAGTTTGGTCTGTAGTGACTAGACTGAAAAAAAGGCTTTCTTCACTGCTCATCCAACTCCTCCCTCAGGATCATACACCCAGGCAGTCATTTCAATTATGATTGCAGTGCTATTTCTGGTCATACTTGGTTTGCACAAATACCGTGATATTAAAGCCTTGGATATTGGTTCCTGCAGGTTAGTTAACGGTGCTGTGTATGTGTGGTATGCTGTTTCTAAAACCCTCTCCCTCCTCTGCCTCTTTGTCTGTACTCAAGTGGATAAACACATTGGAAGTGATTTTTTCCATCAGTCTTTCTCTCCATACCATCTGTCGCTGCCAGACTCTGACAGCTGTAGCTTTATTGGTGCTGGCAGAAGAGCGCCCTCTTACTGTTTTGGACTGTAAAGCAAAGCAGCAATTTTTTCTCCAAATCCAACCTAGCAGTTAACATTTACAGACCATGGACTCTACAATTTATTATTCTTAGTTTGTTAGCCTTCAACTGGAAAATAAAAAACTTTTTTTTTTGTATTTCTATATTGCTTTGATGACAGACTTTTTGGTACAATTCGGGTAATATCTTGTGGTGCTGTGAGTAATGACAAAACAATGTTGTATGTTGAGTGCCATACTGACTTAAATAAAGTAGGCAAAGGGCCACAAATTGGGAAGTTTAATAGAGCAAACTGGGACTTTTTTAAATTGACCTTTGAACAGAGTTGGAACACAGTTTCAGGGTTTTTTCTTCTCTTTTCCACGATGAAAAGTTTGTGGCATAGTTAGCATTCTTGGTCTTGGCATATCAAACATACAGCATTTGAAGCGACACTGGTTATGAAATGTTTCGACATCCACTCATTCATCCTTACTCAATGTCTCTGTCTTCGCAACCGCAAACGGAACTTGTCACTTGAGTTTGTGGCATAGTTAGAGTCCACTTGATGCTTTTAGTCCGATCTAAATGTAGACAACGCCCTCTGTTGGAATCACTTTAAATAGCAATACAGACTCATCGTAGTCATTCGCCTCCAGATTCATGTTATTGATTTTTGGTGATTGTTTTGTTTTTCTTTGAGGACATTGCAGGTCAGATTGAGGTGGTCCACGGGCTGGTTCTGGTCCACGGGCTGGTTCTGGTCCATGTGTATTATAGCACCACAAACCCCCTAAGAGAGTGGAGTGTCAAAGGGTTTGAGTTTGACACTGGTGTTGACTTCTCTTGTAACTATGCTTACTGTACCTAACCTTAAACAAGTACTTTTAGCCTACACTTGACCAGTATTTAATCATATTTTTTTCTGCACATTTTAAAAAGGAAAGATTGTAGCATGAAATCAGATGCCGTACATCCACCATCCCAACCTCCAAAGCCCTTTCTGCTTTACTACATTGTTACGGCTGCAGGCCTATGCCCTCCCCATGTTACTAGCCCTTCTTGTAGTGTTTGTTCAGTATGTAACTAGAATGTGTGGTCCATGGGAGTTCATCTGTGGATGTGTCGCTCATCCCACCTTCTCCCAGCCAGCTGAGGACCCTGGTTGGTGCAGCAAATCCCAGTCCAATCAGAATGCAGCAATTGGGGACAAGATTATAAATTCTTGCTTAGCTGGACACTCAGAGCAGCTGCTGCCTTTTAGCTCGCCATCGTGCCTCTTGTTTGTCTTGCTGTTGTACTGAGTTAGTGATAGTTGATTGTGAATTCGTATGAGGTACTTGTGTAACTACCTGGACCCAGCATTAGATCCAAACTGATTCTGCGAGCACACGTAGAAGAACATTTTGTTTGGCGATACTAGGTGCAGTGGTGCTGTTCCCATGTGTTTTGGTTTGGTTTGCTTTCACACCTGACCTGTTTGGGCCCGGACTTTTGGACTTTTCAGATTGATCCAAACCAAAATTACAGGTGTGAAACCTCCCCCAGATAACGGTATGGATCAAAAAGCTGGACCTTGGTCCGATAAAAAAAGAGGTGGTCTTGGTCTGGATCAAACTGAACCGTAGTTCTGTTTGTGTCTAGTGTTAAAACCAACTTTCGGACCAAATACAGGAAGTTAAGTAGGCTGTCATCATAACTGGTAACTGGGAAAGAGAAAAATGATAAAAAGTCGTACAAATGGCGACACGTGTTTTCAGAGAGAGAGAGATATGAGAGGGTGGGAGAGCAACACCACCTGAAGATAAAGAAGCTGTTCATTCATTCACAATCTGATCATTCATTTTCCTCCATTCATTCAAACAAAAATAGAAGACAAACACCAGCATCAGACACACACCAATCAATGTCCAGTATTGGGAAACACAGTCCACATGGGGGGTCATGTTAAGATCTTTAGTTCGCTGGCATAATTGTAATGTGAAAGCAAAGCCAACAGGATCAAATGTATACAATGTAGAAAAAACATGAACATGAAGGTGTGAAAGCACCCTTAGATATTGAGGTTTAATTTTCACTTTTTGGTTTTCTTTTAGATATATATTTGTAGCTCTACTTTTTGAGAGTCCTCTTTTGGTTATGCTTCTTTCTTTGCTTCGAACAGCACCGCCCATTTTCCTTTGTAGTTCTGCCCCACTTTTTGTTGTTGTTTGTAAATAAAATCTAAACTCCTTGTAAATAAATAACTTTAAATGAACCAAGAACATCTGGTTTTATGTTGCCTCCCTTTTCCCCAACGAGCTGGGTTACAACAACATAAAGGACACCCACAGTGGACATAATTCCAAGGTTAATGGACTGAGACTTGGCATCGGTCGTATGGGACCATCTACCAATTTTGTAATTGACTTGAGGACTTGTGGTAAAAAGAGTATGTGTACAACAATAGCTGTTAGGAAATTAGTATGGATTTTAATCTGTACAAGGCTTATGTTTTTTTTATTTTTTTACACTGCCATGGAAACACCGACAATGCCTTAATCTGTCCATCATTTCTCACCTGTCTACCCTGTCTGTGGCTCTCAGCCATAAGACATTTGGATCCTCCTGACGACTTAAAAATCAATTATAGTTTCTACTGTTATAAACAATAAGTACAGTACTTTCCTAAAACAGCTGGCCGCAGCAGCATATGCTACTCAAACAAGAGTTAATAGTTCATTTGTTTGGAACTATTTTCAGCGGTGGATTAATACACATTTAGTGCTTTTGTCACCTTTTGGCATTTACAGCTGTGAAAGAGCTGTATGTATATTATAACCAGTGACACCTGGACAACTCCACCTCCAGCTACATTGATAAACTGGACAACAAACAGGGATATGAGTTTGTTCATTGATGGATGCTGTGATTATCACCTCCCCCCTCATACCTAATGCTCTCCATCATGCGGATGATCTGCTTGGCTGCTCATTGTTTCCGAGCAGCTTCTTTTGCAGATCTCCTTCTTTACGAGTGAGGCGGGGGCTGGAGCCTGGAGGATCATGTGAACTTTTCTGTTCAGTTATTGACAGGCAGCCCTCTAAGCGAGTGAGTTATTTTCTAAAGAGGGAGTTTTTCTAGCCTTGACCTGCAACATTTTGCCCGTCTGCCCCATTAGATGGTGACCTTCATACTAATGCGGACTGCGGCAGCGAGTGCCAACGCACCTGAGTCCATCTCCGCTCTGCAGAGATCATGGAGACAGAAAGTGTCAGTATAAATTGAAGCATTCCCAGATACACAAATGCTGCTTAAAATTGTTTCTTTAGGATGTGAGGAACCTCGTGGATGTCCATGACTCTGTGGCTGTGAAACATTTTATATTAAATCCATGACTTTCCATAGGCCTTCTGTCGTTAGTTGACCTAAACTTTTTTGTTAATGCCACTTTTCTAAAGGAGTGAACCGTCTGCTTCCCTGCACCAGCTCATGCAGGCACTGTGTGAAATACATTCTGCTGTGTCCCTGTGAAGTGACCCTGAATATAGCTTCTCCTCTACACAAGTAATCCAATTTCCTGACCTCACCTGTCTGCAATTCAGCTCGTGAAAAACTCCAGGACATTTGAGCAGACCCTGCGGACTGGAGTCTGAGTTATAGAGCTAGCCGGTCACATGTCACTGCAGTTCAATCTATCACTGCTTACAACTGATCTGTATCAAGCTTTATCATCAACTGGCCACAGGAAAATTCAGTTATGTGGCTTCTATCTTCAGTGGTTGTCAGCATGTAAACCTCAGTTTTCAACAGACAACCGCTAAACAATCACACCAGCAGCACTCTTACTCTGCTTCAAATTTCTTAGTCCCTGCACAGCTGTTTTAATCTCACCCATATATATCTCTGCTCAAAAGGCTTTTAAGAACTAACTCTAGGAATCAGTAAAGCATTTTGTTTTATCACAGGAACTAGTCAAATTGATTAAAAACAACAGCTGTGGCCTTCTTGCTCTGAGCTGTTTTTTTTTTTCTTGTGCTTGAATTTCACAATGGAAATCCAATTTAGTAATCCATCACACTTGCGCCATAATTCTTCAAATGACTGAATGAGTTGAACCGTTTGCAAGCTCCCATTTTGAAGAATAGCTACTGCAAATGAATGGTCAAAACACATCCAGAAATTTAATGTTGGGATTACTGCATTAATAGCAAAAGCCCTTTTCATGTCATTTCTCTGAGTCAAAGCTGCTCTGCAAGCAGAAGGAATCCCATTTGCAAAGTCAAAAAATTGAATTGCTGGAGTTAAAGTAGTTGATGGTGGACAAGCCAAGGTGTAAGACCTACTGTAGCTAATATTGTGAGGCCTTTGCCGATTTAAATGTCCTTGATCTTATTATGGCACTCAACAGCACCCTCGCATCTTTAAATTTCCTCCCAGCTCACTCTTGCTGAGATGAAATTTAGGGACTTAAAGGTTTTAGTGAGTGCTAAAACAAAATCAGGGAGTACTCATTAAGCAGTGCGTATTAATCACTAACCGCCTATGTGCATTCCTGCCCTTCCACAATCACGAATGCCACAGGGCAGTATCATTTTACATGTTCAGTTTATTAGTCACAAAGAGTACTAATTACAAACAAAAACAAACCCTGATGATGTCACCAGGACATAGTGATGTCACCAGGGTCCTAATGTTGGCATCAGGGCGTGAAAATAAAAGTTTTATTATTGAACTGTTGCCAGTGTCTGAAAAGGTGGGAGGGTCTGTTGAAATTGTACCCTAAATGAAGTTTGATTGGAGTGCCCCTTTAATATTGATTTATTTATATTCTGCGCAATGTTCTCTCTGCACAGCCAACTGAAATTACACTGAGGTTTAACCCAACCAATTCATGTATGTCTCAAGCCACTGATTTGCTCCTGGTGAACTAAAAATCTATCACATTCTTTGATTAAAATCACAAACAAAAGGACACACAGATGCCCGTTGAACAGATTTGTCAAAACACATGCGGCCGGTGGCTCATAAATGTTCCACTGGCAAAAGAAGAGAAGAAGAATACATGCAATCAGAAGACATGTTGTCCATCAGATTCAGGTTGTAACTGCTTCAGCTTCAGCATTCTGTTTTCAAATACAGGCAGTAAAGGACTGTGGTCCAATAATGGGATGTAATGGAGCACAGGGTGTTTACCTCAGCACCCCATATTCAAATCAATCTGCACCTCATCAGTTTGCATCATGAATTAAAGACTTTGTGGATTTAATTACTGTATCAGTGTCATTTCTTCTAATCTATTCAAAACAAAAACAGTCGGGTTATACAAAACAGCCTGCTTATTTCTGTATCTGGGTGTGTTTTTCTGTACTGTGGTGTGTGTTTGTGTGCCACATTACTGTCTGTTTTCTTGACTGATCAAACTGACAGATTAAATCAACATTATGTTTTAATATTGTCATTTTGGCAGTGTTTTTTTTCCAATTTTTCTGCTCTTCTATTATATAGGTAGCCAGATTGTTTGGTATGAGACAGTGGCCTTAACCTCTAACCAGCTGATAGCGCCAGCGTCAAAAACACTGAGTTATTCAAACCAATTATACACAAGACGTCTAGAATGTCCATTTGATGATATGGTGCAGCTATAAAAAAAAATATTTCTTGTGTAAGCATTGCGTAGCTGCAATGCGTTAGAACAGACATACTGTATTATCGTATAGTGATGAAATAAACAGAAATATGTTTATTTTTCCTACTTTGAAGCTGCTTAAGGGTGGTGGCCGGGGGGGTGGGGGTTTAAGGAGGAAATCTAGGTTTGAGATGTCACACACACAAAAAAATCAAATGAAATCATGAATAGATATGAACACACACACACACACACACCATAGCATCACATCTGAAAGCATCAGATCTGGCACATACATACAGAAAAGTGGCTGACATAAAATCCCCTAAACCTAAAATATCACAAGCAGACATTATACACACACAGTGTACTGAGGGTAAACTCAGGTAAACCTTTAAAATCTGAAACTTTCTAACTAGCAACAAGTTACAGGCTGCCCACTATAGCCTCCCTATAGACTTATAGATCATTCATATATTCATTTCTCTTTTTGGCAGCTCTATAGCAGTGCAGGTCTGAAAAAGCCTTGCAAATTCTACTGCAAACAACACTCACAGCAACGATAACTATCCCCCACAAGGGAGGAGAGGGAGGAAAAGTGAGTCTCCAACAGGTCGATGAGAGCAGCATGCTTTGTGGGGAGGAAAACACACCGATCAAACTTTTAGGGCAAAGTGTGAGGAAAAGGAAGAAGTGGCTCACCAAATCTCAAGACGTGTGGCATCCCATGAGAATATCCCACAAAGTGCAATAGCAGCAGTAGAAGCCTGACGGTGCACCTGACTCTGGCATTAAATATCAGCACGGAGATAATCTTCATGGTGCTTGTGTGGTGCACAGGATTTTTATTCCCTGAATCGGTATATTCCCCAGAATTGTTTTTCTCTCTCTCTCTTTTTTTACCCCTTTAATGTGAAGCAAAGCGGCTGCAATATCATAGCATGGTCACCACCAGCGGGCTGGGCAACGCTTTCCCCAAATCCATTTGGCCCCCCCCCCAAAAAAAAAAAAAAAAAAGCACTGCGTGTCCAGCTCACTGCGCCAAGAAGAAACAGCCCTCCGACTCAGCTGAGGAAGATGATGGTGGAGGTGGTGGTGGTGGTGGACGTGGCTGGGCATCCATGTTAGGCAGGGCAGAGCTTGAAGAGATCCATCTACTGAAAGACACAGGCAGAGATTGGAGGGGGGTGAGAGGGGGAGAGCGGAGCTTTGTGGAGATCCAGCTTGACCAAGTGAGCGCGCGCGCGTGTGTGTGTGTGTGTGAGTGTGTGTGAGTGGGAGAAGCGGCGGTGTGAGCAGCCTCGCCAGCCCGAGCTCCTCCTGCTGCACTGTCGCACAGCAAGCTGACGTCGAGCCAAGCGGGAGAGAGCCGCGCTCAGGGCGAAGCGGGCATGTTTCAACGCTTCGCCCCTTGATCTGTATCGCCTGCCGAAATTGCCATGCCCCCCCCCCCCCCCATCCCTTCTTAGTTCCTTCTCGTCCCCCTGATGGCGTGTCCCCCGCTCCCCGCTTCGCCCTCAGACGTGTCCTCGGTTCGGTTCAGTGGCCGTTGCCGGCAGCGGAGCGGCGCCGTGTAAAAGCCTATGAATGAGCCTATCTATGAATTCGAAAAGATCGCCTGTGTTTGATCGGAGTCACTCAGGCTTGGACTCATGTGAGGGCTCCGTGAAGCGAACCTGTCACTGTACACTCAACATGATGGATAGCCTCTGCTCACACCCGCTGTATTTCTGCACTCATGTTCTGTCTTTGGAATTATTACTTTTTTATTTCGTACTTTTCCCTGAGACTGTACCACCTGCTGGATGTCTGACTTCTGGTCGCAAGAAGTGCCATATCGGCTCCTTTCCTTGGCTACTGAATAACTGACCGTCCTTTTAGGGTCTGAAAGGCGTAAAACGTTTAAGTGCCACCTCTAACCTCTTATTTACAAATAAATTACATAATTCCATATCAATTCTACAACCATATGGGTTAGTTTTACTGGATATCCGGATTTACAAGTACCCATTATTGCTGTTTTATTTTCAGAGTAGGAGTATGTTGAATGAAAATAATTTTCAGGCAAAATCTCTTTGATTAATATGATGCATAATTTCTAAATCCCACAGATTCATTCTCTAACCATTAGAACTCAGGCAGGACGTAGAATATTGCATTATGGAGGTCAGGCTGATTTAAACATGGAGCGAATGAAAAGAACCGGGCCTCTGAAGCAAGCTGTCAGCAATATATGATCAATAAAAATGAACAGCATTTACAGGGAAAAAAATCATTTCTTCTTGTAATATCAGTTCTTTAATATAAAATATCTTATTGAGATTAAAGACGGCCTGTAAAGAAGTAGGGTTAAAGGCTTTACATTTAGACATTTATAGTTGATCTATTCTGAAGTCTTTGCATTGAGGGTGTTTCAGGACCACGGACAGAGACTCAAGTCTTTGCATTGAAAAGCTTTCAGAGACTCCGCGGCGCCTTATGTCCCTGTTCCTTTTGCCAGCTTCCCCTGCTGTTTGCCTCCTTAATTAACAGCGGGCGTTCTGTTTGGACCAAATCCACATGACACAGTTTATGGCTAAAGGTTAAATATTGTTTCACATTCATATATTGTGGCCAACACCCAAACAAATAGCCTGACTGACCAACATTTTTTGGGAAAGCTGGACTGAACTAATATGTGTAGGCAAAAAAATGTGATTTAAAACGACGCCAGTCTCATAATTGTAATGAAGTAGTTGGGTCATCATCTGTGCCGGGACACAGTCCACACCTTGCACAGCATGCAATGGGACTTATAAGCTGATTTCTCCGTTTTCTTTTAGTATAAGCTTGTTTATTTTATTTTGCATAACAGCTGCACATTTTAGAGGCTCTGGTTAGATTTCCTGTGACTCGTGAACTCAATGAAAAAAACGTGTAAGATTTGTGTGATTGGCAATGAATAAATCGACGCAGTATTTTAACTCACATAGAGGTCACAATAAGATAGAGCAGCCTTGAACTAATATCAAGCACACAAAGCCGCAGCTCTCTGGTAGCCGTGCGTAACGGGCAGAAAGGTGCTGCGAGGTCAGCAGGCGACAAAAGCACAGTTGGCACCAGTGCGTATACTCATCTGGATTTGTTTATATTTCTCTTTTATAACAAACAGAGCTACAACGCAATAACTCCTATAAGCTCCTTTGTGCATGTGAAAAGGGCTTTTAAAACGGCTGAGCGGAGCCCCTCCAGCGCGCAGCGCTGCGTGATGATAAAGTTGATTTAAAGCTAATGTGCTCATCAACTGTGGGATTTAAATGCGCGGCTTGTCTCCGCCGAATTTCAATCCAGCCCCGTGAACTATAGAGACGTTATCTACGGATCATTCATAAAGCGGATCGCGGTAAGCATTTAACGACCCCCATAATGTCTTTCAACCACACAAGAGCGAAGGCATGAGCCCGACGAGGAGGAGAAGGAGGAGGAGGGGGAACCCGAAAAGGTGACAAGCGTTTCCAAATAGAGGTCGGCCAAAGACACGGGAGGTCACGCCACTCCAAGGCTTATTAAATCTCAAATGGGAGTCTGTTTCTGACACATTTAAGTGTTCTTTTCGTTCCGTGGGCACAGGCTTAAAACGAAATTTGCCTCTATAAACTCACAGATGAACTTCAAGCCTGACCGGTGAGGTGCGCGACGGTGTTTTCTGCGCGTTTTGCCAGTTGGAAACGATGTGGGAAAAGGGCTCCTACTTCGGTCTCATCTGTTTCCAAATGCTGATCCTGAAAAGATGTCATGAGCGAAAACAAATAGAGAGCAGCGCAGTAAAAAAAATAAATAAACATATGTTACAAATATAAGTTTGGGCTTACCCTAGGTAGAGCCGGAGCCGGGAAGAGTCACCAGAGCAGCACAAAGAAGTTGATTTGTTTCTATGGAGGAGCCGAGTCGCTTCCCCCGCACTTGCATCTGGTAGCGCTGCGCTCCGGCCGTAGGGGAGACACGCCTCCTATCGGACGGCAGGACGCACTGCTTAAAGCAACAGTGGGGGTGGGGGTGGGGGTGGGCACGCCGGACCGGGAGACTCACGGACACCGAGTCTGCAGCTTCTCCCGGCGGAAGAGAATGGGCGTCAGGACGGACTGAGGCACATCATAATCCTTTATCCGCTGGATAGTACACAACTGTGGAAATGTGCACCAGAATACATTGCAATCAGAGGGTGTAAAGGTGTGGTACTGTCCATGCTACATGATGAGCCCCAATCAGATGTTGTGGAATGGCAAAATGTCAAGAATCTGTGCCTCTTATACGATATAAGATCAACGTTCCCTCTAAAGATAAGATGTCCCGCGTCAATC
>JBBPCS010070431.1:0-16640 GCA_037974645.1 Hollardia meadi
ATATAGTTGCACCTGTTTATGAAGAGATGTATGATTTTCTGTGTTTGGTTTGAATTTCACCCCCAAAAAAGGCTGCCCCCACCAATATCAATATGTTTTATATTCCAATAAAAACAAATCAAAATTGTTCACTCATCATTATTCTCAAATTCGTGCATTCGTCAAGGATGAAAACCGTAGCTCTTTCAAGTGTACAATCACAGCAGACGAAGTCAGATAAATTGGCTGTACAATTTCAAACACATCTGTCCGCTAGAAGAAAGACTTTGATTGTTCCTTCAAATGCCGTTTGTTTTGTTGCTGTTGCTTGTATTGTACTGTATATTCACTTTGCTTTCGGCACAAGTTGATTCCTCCCCGCGGTTGATTTGATAAGGGAAAAAATCAGCAAGAAAAATGTTTAGCAGCCTTAATGATTATAGTTGCTGGAGGGGAAGGCATTTTATTAACTCGTGTTAATAATCTGACAATCCTCTTTCGTTTCCCCTTAAATCAGCCCACGGTTCTGCTACTTAGACAAGACTGTACATTCAGCTGAAGTGATTTGCTGCTACAAAAACTGCCGGGGCATTATTTCTCATTTTCGTAGGCCTCCATTTTTATGGTTTAAGAACATTCATTTAGCCATTTTATTGGTCCCTTATTATGTGTCTGTGTAATCTATAAAAAGCTGCTCTGTTGTCCTAGAGGATCTCTGCCATCCTACTTCCTAAACCAAAAATGACACATCCAATGGAATCTTATCTTTTCCTGCTGTTGTACTGTAAGATATGCTTTTTTTTTTTTTTTACTTTAAGTCAGAGCCCCTTGAAGAACCCAGACTTTGATGCTCTCCAATGAATGGCATTAGCATACTATAGAGTTAGCTGGAGACTCGTCGGTTCAGCAGTATGATCAGTCTCAGTGTCACAGATTTAAATTTAGGTGTCGAGTAAAAACGTGTGTTTGAGGTTGTGTGTGAAAGAGATAAAGCGAGAAATGCTTCAGCCCGTGAATATCTCACCGTTGCCATTGGAAGCCTCTGCCTCGGCCTGATGAATTTCCATTTTATTTAGCACCTACTGCTGCTATAGTTAGATGTAGCTAATGTTAGACTTCAGATAACCCTGCAGCACAAGGTTTTACAAGTGTCATTCAGCAGCTAGTGTAGCGTGCTTCCTCTCGAGGTGAATCCTATTTCATACCTTGAACTCTGATCGTGTTCGAGAGTTTGATTGACGCCGGCAGTACAGATCAAGCCTGGGGAAAAAGAAAGAAACATGCGCTTGAGTTTAACCAACTTCCTGGATTCTGTTCCACAAGTAACTTTGAGAAAGAGCTAATCCATGTCAATCGGAGCAGATCTCACATAGCTAGACACAGCTATTTCTTTTTATCTCGGTGTGCACTGGCTGTTCTGAAAAATGTGACAAGATCTCAGTACTGTGTCCTGTATGTGCCACATGATCCAGGAAATTGACTGACCTATAACTTGCTTACAAGACAAGAATGTTTTGAGACTGGTGGCAATCCTTTCAAAGAGGGCTAAATGATCATCGATGTAGCAGAATTGTCAGAATTAATTTAACAGCATGTGAATCATCACACTTCGATTTCGCTATAATCCATATCCAGTAGAGTTCATTTAAAATTAATAATAATTTTAAACAGTTTGAATGGCAGCCATAGTGCCCATAGCAGCTGCGAGTGAACAAACAACTCTTTGACAACACTAATAATTGTCTGTGTTTTGAAAAATCCACATCTATTAACGCTGGAAAATTTGCTCTGTAGAAGCTACACACACATCAGCACAGTTTTATCGACAGTTATAGAGACAGTCAGCTCAGTGAAATATGGATATGAAGATGGATCATTTGCATGAGAATCTACAATTACAAGAATATTCCCCAGTTATTTACTTCTCTGCGTGTTTCAGTGAGCTCTGCTGCTTGGCACCATTTCATGATACTGCCTCACGTTTGCCTTCTCCTCGTTCACGCTTCTTCTCCCCATTTTTTTTTTTTTAGCGTTCATCCTCTCCTCCCCTCTCACCTCTTCCTCTCAGTGATTCCAGCAAGTCCTCTTAGCCCTGGCCTGGAATATCCAAAGACAGGGCTCCATTCGTTTAATGTCATCCTTATTTCCCTGACAGCCGGGCAGGATAAAGAATCTAGTTAGCAGGCAGCTCAGGTAATGGGACTACAAACTGGACGTGATTGCAAATACAGTTTGTATGCGTGTGCATGGGCCTGTGTTTGCACATTTGTGTCCGTCCATTGAATTCGTTGAACATGGATTTTGTCAGCCTGGTAGCTAAAAGCCCCCTCCCCCCCCCCACCAAAAATATAAATTATACATTAATGTATCTGCTATATTTCACCTACTGGGAGCAATTTCTGTCACTTCAGCATAGATTATCCTCCTTACTGTTGAGGTCAAATGGCAAGCTAGCTTAGTTTATTCTAAGAATAGTTTCTAATTCAGCATTCCCATAAGGTTGAAGAATTCTGCTCCACAACAAAAGATTTCCTGAACAAACAGGTTGTCATTTTCATCTTCCTCAGTCACTCTTTTACAACTTCCGAAAGTCATAACTATGAACTTACAGCTTGTGCTGAATTATTTAAGTGTCATTTTTTTTGGTATTGTGTTGTGTTTAAGCTTCAGTGGTTAGTTGCAGTGGAGTAAATGCCATGTATTTTTTATTAGTACCAGAGACAGAAGATATTGAGGTCATGTCCTCCATGTTGTTTTTCTTTTCTTTTTAAATTTGTAGGAATCGTAGTATGCAAACAACTCAGGTTGGTCCATCCTCCACATGATCTATTTTGTTTTGGAGTCATTGTCAGATTTCAACTTATTTACATCCAAAAAATGTTTGTGTAATGTTGACAAATTAGCAACTGATGAAGATGCACTGCCGCATAATGTTGCTACACAAAGTGTGTGCCTCTCATTGTTTCTTATTTATCAGCCAGGGAGGAAGTGGACTGTGTGAATATTTTTCCACTACTGCAACATTTATTTCAAGACATTTGGTTGTGTTACGCTCGCTCAGAGACGTCGATTGCACTCGAGCAGTGTCCTCATCTCTTTGTGTGCATGTCAAGAACATGGAGGCTTGTGGTTGCAGGGTTATTAGATAATCTGAAATGGAATAATTCAGTGAGGAGAGCACAGACTTGTGTGGGTGTGTGTGCGTCAGCCAAGGGTGTAAGGGCTTGAAAAGTGTTCCTCGCAAGTAGAAATGTTAATAACTCACCAAGCACAGTACGTATCAATTTTCCGAGGAAGGGGGCAGAGGGGTGACATAAGGGAGAGGGGGCTGGGGGTGGGTGGGGGTTAACGACAGAGACGGAGAGGGTACTGCATTTTTTCGGCAACTGAGAGTGTCACAGTTGTTATGCTGTCATGAAAATAAGAAATGGATTTATAGTACTAAAACATGAGTCTCGCCAGTCTTCCATGCAGGATGACAAGACTCAACACTGGGAGAACAAAAAGTGCAAATTCAAAGTTGTACACCTCAAATCAATCAAAATCCCAAGGCAGTGAGTAGAGTAGGCACAAAAGTGGATATCTGTTATTGCTTCTTGCTGTCAGTTTCCATTGGTGTCTGATGTGGGCAGCATCCTACAAAGACTTCAGCAGTCATCCAGAAACATCAGATATGTGCAGTAGTTCAAGATGCCTTCAGTGTGAAGAGTCCAAAAAAAAAAAAATGTGACAGAGCATATAGATAAATCGTATAAATCATCTTAATATCCACCTGGCGAGCTGTTGTAAAGTAAAGCCTCAGTCGGCGATTGCTAAAATTGCTTGCGTGCGAATGTGAGAGGGAGAGATGCATTCCTCGGGGCCAAGTCCAGGCCCCTGAGAGTGTTGAGAGAGCGGCCCATTTCTTTTGCTGAACCCTCCTTGAAAGTAATTGAATTTTGGATGAATCCGCTGAGAAAGAAACACTGTCAGGGAGGGGAGAAAGTGGATGCTTGAGGAAGAAAACAATCAAAGAATGAGAGGCAGGTGACAGCACCTTTTTGGATGAGCTTTCCTTTAAAGGATGGCACACTATGAGATGCTTGACAGGATAAGCTTTCAATGTGGGATGTTCAAGAGAGGACTATTTCTTTCGAAGATTTAATATTTTTTTTTGGGACATCCAGTATCTGTTCATTTGTTGAAAGGGGGGGAACTCTTCTTGCTTTTTTTTCTCCTCTATTGTGTTCTTGATCATATCTCTGACAGTTAGATAGCTTCACTGAATCTTTCACTTCTCACACACTAATAACTACGTGCCAAGAAGTTAGACGATAGCGGCAATAATACATTGACACTCTTTTCATGATTACTGATAACAAATTGAGTGTTTGACCTTGATAAGCCCTTGAGTAGCTCATTTCTTCAGACAGGTGGCCATCTTCTTAAATACATCAAAAGCAGGGAATCAAAGATAAAGCACATTGTCAAGTTTAACCATATATTTATTGAGTTTGGGGAAACCCTGCCATGATTTTATAGTGCTCCTTGACATTGAGATAAATGTTTTGCTGGCTACAAAGCCTCTGTGCCTCCATCTTGAATATCAGCCCACTTTCCCTTTCTTTTCTTGATGGTTTACTCCCAGCTGATTAGGAGAAACAAGCCATCAGTAAAATCAGTTGTTAAGTTTACTTGACTGATGTAACTGAAGCAGAAAGAACCCAACAAAGGGGAATATGCATCTCCACTTTCACCATAAATCATCAAATCATGCTGTGGTGACGAAGACAATGAAGCCATTGGGGCGAGGGCCTTATCCAAAGTTACAAAGTTGTGTCAGGAGAAGTGTATAACTCCGCAGGAGCTAGACGGAATGCAGCCTTTATGGGCACGAAGCCAAAGCGTCAAGTAGAACCTTGAAAGGCTCCTCAACAACTATAACAAGCACGTAGACATGTGGCGGGCAATCATGTCTTACAAAAGCAAGAATGCCCGTGTCAATATGTGTGTGGCTGCCAGATTAACTCAACACCTTTTATGCTTCCTTTGATCTCGTCAACAGAACCTGCCATTAAAGCTGCCTCCCCTTTCTCAGAGGACTTGGCACTTGTGTATACAGCGGATATGAGGAAGACCCCGCTCAGGGTGAAAGTGATTGCCATGTACTAATAACATGTGCCCAACGTTTAGCTGAGGTCTTAAGTGACATATTTAATACATCACTCTTGCTGGTAAGCTCTTCACCTGCTACACAACACCAACCATTGTCCTTCCATCTGAGAAGTCTGCAATGTCCTGCCATAATGATGACCCACCTGGGGCATTTACCTCAGCTGTAATGAAGTGCTTTGAGACGCTAGTTGTGCTGCATTGTCAAAGATCTCCAACTGGATTGAATTTGAGGAGGATGTCACCTCTCAACTTTCACACCTTAAAAATAACAGTACCTATGTCTGAAAGCTGTTTGACAAGCCCAGCAGCCTTTAGTACGACTTTCTGTAATTGGAATCTGGACTTCCTCACCAGCAGACCACTAAAAGTTTGGATTGGTACACACATCTAAGTACACAAAATGCTACTAAATGCAAGTACTGTGTGCTGGAGGTTCCTTCAAACTTCCAAAGAGGGGTATATCCATCGAAATATCCCAACTTTTCAGAGGGCTACCTGGCAACACACGTGAGAGAAAAATCCACCTGAACATCATCATTATCTTATCATTGCCGGTGAGAGGAGGTGGGCGCGCAGAGCTCACAGAACAGTCAAGGACATCATATTTTCCAGCCTAAGTCTGTTCACCCTCCTGTTTGTCTGGCAGGGAGATACAGAAGGATCTGCTGACTACCAGGCAGCTTCTTCCTCCTACACTATAAGAGTCCTCACACCACCACCACCACCCTCTCATCTCTCCTACCTCTGCTGCACAGGCTCCACATCTGGTGCGAAATAATATTGAACTAGTGCTGAAACAATTAGTCACTTGGCAGAAAATTTATCTTAATTTGAAGATATTGCCATGGGCATTGGCAAGATGGGCATTTTTCACTGTTATGTGACATTGTATCATCCAAATAATTATTTGATACATTTCTGCAGATTCTGCAGATTAATCAATAATGAAAACAATTATTATTATTGCAGGCCTATATTATCTTATTATACTATCTGAATGTTGCTGAATGTACAGGGTAGTTCCCTTTTTCAGATCATTATGCTATTAGCCTTAATATAGGGTGATACCGTTTCTGGTAGCATATTGATACATAACTTTTATATACTTCCTGTATTCCTTTTGCATAAACAATATTATCTTGCTCTTTTTGCAATATGCCACATGTATATGTCATTTATGATACACAGCAAAATGGCATTTTACTTTTTTGCATCTTTTTAATAGACAATATTGAGCAGCTGCAATGTTGCATATTGTTCACATATAGTTTTTTTTTCGCATTATCTATATTTACAGTTTAATATTTTGCTCTATTGTTTTTGTTGGCCATAAAAAGACATATTATATAACTTGTGTTGATGGGAGAAAAAAAATAAAACAGTGAGATCACTGTCCTTGGAAATAGCTTTGTGAAACCTCACTTGTGGAGCTAGTTCCCTCTCAACGGCTGCACAGAGGCTTATGGCAAAGCACTACAGCATGTTTTCATATGTGATTTTTTAAATATATATTTAATCCCTTAATCCACAATTCTTGCTCTCTGCACACATGCGAGCATAGTGTATGAGTGGTGTACCCAACAGATGATGACTTATTGTATTTGCTCATCAGTGTAGTCGGTACCAACAAAAAATTAATTACCCGGCGTGGCAAGAGCACGGTTTTTAACCTTTTCAGTAATAATAAGTGTTTGCTTTGATGTGCAGCAGTCCAGGATATCACTGTGAGACGGACTGAGGCCAAACAGAACTGGTGATTCAGTCGTTTCCTCTGTGTTCAAACCAAAGAAAGAGACCAAAGCTTTTGTGCTAATGTTGCAGACTGTCACCCAACATCGAAAACTAATTAAAAAGATAAGATTTTTGTGTGGTGGCGTGTAGCTTTTCTGAGGTGGCATTGGTTGCAGGAAGCGAGGGCTGACGACAATAGGCCTTTGACGAGGCAAAAATGGCAATGTCGCCATCCTTGGATGCAGGCCAGTTTCGCATGCCTCTGTGAGTGTCTCAAGGGTTATTGTGGCTTTTCAGGGTTTCCCCTCAAAGGCTTTCTGATGCAGCTTTGTGGAATCTATGTGAATCATCTTTGTCGTGACTGAAATGCCAATGGAAGCGCCCTTGTAGCCTACATGGACATCTTGTTGCACCATAGCAGAGATGGCACTTCTGCTTCTAGCAAGGAGATTAATTAGTAGCCAAACAAAAGAAGAATTACAGTCACATGGAGGGGCTTAATGACTACATGCATCACTGAGGAAAACTGTTAGCTCCTGGCAAAATCTGAATAAACATTACCTTTAATGAACTTTTGACCAGTCCTGCTTTATATTAAATAAAGTTTGACTCCAGTGAGCTTTTCTTTTAATAGTTTATGTGACAAATAGCTCTAATTGGTTAGTGGGTGTGCATTAGTATCAGAGAAAGTTGATTCTCATGTGCTATCCTTATTATTTTTCCTAATAACTACTCATAGCTATAACTAATTTTAGCTGTTAGTTAAGTTATTAGAATATGGAGTCACCTAGCTGGTAAAGCATTCAACTAATGTCTATTCCAAGGCCGACAAAGATGTTCTCTGGATTAAGTCAAAATTTCAAGCTTATATTGCCCCAAAATACATAGAAACAATATGTATATTTCAATCATTGGCATGTGGCTATAGTGTAAGTGAGATAAACCCCTCCAACCTGTGCTGTTATGAGATATAATGCATTAGAACACATTATTTTGTAATGGATTATCTGCACTACAGCTTGTCGTTATTATCAATCCTTAGATAGGCCGATACGAAGAATGTGTAATAAGCTAACATTGACCAATCCATTGGCCATACTTTTACAGCCTTTTTTTTTCCCGTTTTTGATCGTAAATTGCTGTTGCAACTTACTGTGTCTGTGATATTACTTCCATTATTATCCCCATATTTGTTAACATAGATGTATCCTGATATAAGTGGGCACCTGATTATGTCATGTTTGTTGGGACAGAAGTTGCGTTAGTCTTGTAGGTAGTTGACAAAGCTGCAAATCCAGATTCGCCTTGATAGAGATGCTGCTTGACATTCGGATCATCAACAGCCTCCCCCTGATTATGCAGTAAGTCCCTGAAGAGTCGCTGGTATAAATAAAGCGGTAGAGGTAGACAAACATTTTGGAAAACAGAATTTGCACATAGGGATATTGGATTTTTTTTCCCCCAGCTGACCTTAAGTCTTGTAAAAGTTGCAATTATTGGCTCAACTTGCTCAACTTTCTTTCTTTTTTTTAATGTTTGAGCTTTGATCAAGCATCTCCTGCCAAAAATCATTATCTCTACTTCTATTGATGTTTTTGGCTGGATCCAGTGCATTCACAGCCTCTCTCGGTGCAGCGTAATAACTCAAGCTTTTGTTTCCTTCTAGGACTGGTAAAAAAAAATGAAAGCTCCCATTCCTCTTCTGATCCTGCTTCACGCCGTAGTGGTCCATTGCCTGAAAGTGGTGTCGAAGAGAGGCTCAGGTAAGTCTTGTCTTTTACCATAACTATCTTCCTTTTCTTGTAGTAATAGAAAGTCCTGAAAACCAATGGGAAAAACATACTGAACAGAAATCTATTTAACTATCCCACCTATATACATCCACAGCTTTATTAAAAGTTTAATTCCCTGAGACCTGCCAAAATTGTATGGCTTTTTTTTGCCTAAAAGCACAAACCATCTTTCAGTCAATAGCAGGGGGAATCACATGGCCTTGTAATATTGTATTGTAATTGGAGACTCCAACCAGTCATGATGAAAAACAGGGCTGTCCTGTCTTTTAACAGCTTGATTTCCAAGTCCTCAAATACTACACTATTCAATTTGAGGTTCTGTGAGTGATGACGTTGAGCTTTGCAGATCAATTGCATTGTACACTCGCTTTTAATTTGTGGTGGAAGAGATAAGAGCACAACATGCTTCTTAATTCCATAAGGAGGGAACACAAATTGTGTGCACTTCAGTTATGATGTGCATACTCGGATCCTCGGATGTTAGCGTGTACAGACGTGAGCCGATGATGGTTCAGTGGTGTGTATTACCGATCCCATGTTTGAAATCAAACCCCTAGGTGTAAAGGTTAACAGTGAATGAGTGACTGAATGAACTGAGTATATGAGTGAGCTTCTTTCTGAATCCATGAACCAGTTGGGGTCTTTGAAGATCCAAGTATTTACATGGTTGTGGCACTAATACTGCTGCCTCCCCATATTCAAAAATAATCACCCTCTACAAGCAGATAGATGCAAGCTAGAGAAACAATCCACATTGGCTAACATGACACATAAAGTAAGTCTTTTGCCAATCTGTTTTTATGGGGTTTTGTTACCATCCAGAGGCTGCTTGCATCTGTGTTTATGCATATTTGACACAGGTGCAGGAATAGCCCAAGGCTCATCAGAGGGTTTTCTGCTTTTCCAGCACTAGTCCCTATGGGCTATCTCCTCTGATGCTTCGCGAGCCATTGCCTGGGGCATGGATTTGAAATGCGGTCACTGATAAATGAACACCCCATCCGAGCCAGGCCCCTTCGTCCTCTGTTCCTTCTCTTTTAGCTCGTACAGCTTTATTAGAAGCTGTGCTCATTGAAAGTTAGGGCGCCGTTGTAAACAGGGACTCTGGGCAATGAAAGCCATGTTTAAAATTGCATTTCTTTCATTTTTATGGAATGGAAAGAAACGTCAGGGGCAGGAAGATGAGTATCCTGGTGTCATAGCAGGCATGTTTTTAAAGAAACAATACTCAGGGTTTAAGGTTCCTTTCTCCATGAGATAAAATGTTTTGTGGTTCACTGGGTCATATTTTTATTGCAGATTGGATAAATTGCGGCTTATATACTCATTTAAAACTCTAAACTTCACCTGCAGTATGGCTTTCTCTCACCTGGCACAGACTCCATGTGATATGCTACTGTTTATGACATTATGTGTGACAGTGCACATATTGGTTGAGGTCATGCCGCCATAAATATTTTATTTTTAATGTCTGTATTTTCCATATCGGAGCAAAGTACTTTGAAGTTAATTCCATTTCAATCAAAACTTTTAAAAGTCTTGTTTTTTTCCTACAGTTTCTTCAGGAAAAATATGTTGATCCAGCTGAAATTGATCAAACAAATGACCAATTCAATCTCCAATAAGACAAACTGTGTAAACATGTAGTGTTTTTCATTTGTTCCTCTGTTGAAAGAAACTCACTGTAGACAATCAAACCCTAAGTGTCAGCCCATTAAAGGAAACTAAATTACTTGATTGACTCCCTCAGGGACGATTAATCCACTATCTCAGTTTCTTTCCCTTTCACAGGGCACACAAAGGCGCATAAAAAACTCCAGGAACCCCTGCACGGTGCTGCATATGCACCACTATTATCTCTAGATGATTAAATTCAAAACACCCGTCTTTGAGTAATGCTTTGTCTGCATTTGTACTCAGGGTGGAACAGTGCAAAAACATACAATGCATATCTGCCATACTAATCCTCAGCATGCATAAGTAGGAGAATCTACCCATTCTCCTCTGCTGTGGTTCCTCTTCGTTAGAATGCTGGTATGGCCTGAATGGTCGGGCGAACAGAATAATTATGTATATTTCTGCTTAATACAGCACATCAAGTCAGATGTTGAAGTAAAAGCACATTCTGGGATGCTCTCACATTATTGTATAGTATCAGTCCGTCATGTTCAACCCGTGATGCACAATTAATTCCAGGAGTTTGAAGTCCATGCCATTAAGCGTCCATATTGCATTCTGGATTATCAAAGCTATTGTCCACTTAGAAATTGGTGATTATGATCAGTTTCAAAACAATAAATAATTAAATAATCTTCTTGCTCTTTGTATATGATTAAACTGAAGCCAAACAGAACCTAATTTTATACTGCTGTATAATAGTGTAGTGGCAGTGTAAGTATCTGCGTGGTGCTATGATTGCTGACTAGTTGTCTGTGTAATGACAAAATAATACATCACAAAATGCATCCAGAAATGTGAAGATTCTCAGGACATAGGATCACAGATTTGACACAAATACTGTCAAATTGGCCTCCAGCAAGGCACCAACACTAGAACCCTTTGGTTGTACATGGAAGCTCCCATATAAGAATGTGTATTGACTGAACTGTAAGGCTTGCAGTATTCCTAGAAAATAATAAGGGGACAGCAAAACCTTTGAAAGTATCATGAAAACTGATACTAATCTCATCATTTGAAGATATTTTTTTTACCCTTTACATATTGAAATGAGTGCCACTGACTAATGAAATAGAAGGTTCACGAGGCACTGACCATTTACCCTTATTTCAATAATTATCACTCAAGTGCTTTACTGCTTACATTTAAAGCTAAAAACCTGCTACAGAAATTGCAAAGGGAGTGTTCCATGGACAAAGTCTGGCTTTGTTGGCCTATTTCTATTACACACACTGTCCTTGGTTATTTAAAAAAAAAAAAAAAAAAAAAAAAGGCTTCTTTTCTCCAAAAATGGGTTGTGCTGCTATTATTGTATTTAACACACAATTGGCTCCCTTGTTGGACACTTGTGCCATACTACCATACAATAGATGCTTGGAAGAGCCTTGTGAGAAATCCCTAAACGTGCCTGTTTTGGTTACTTGGCAGTGAGCTGAAAAGAGCAGCATCCTCTTTCTGTGCGCTGCAATGCTGCAATTTATTTGGTATGAAACAGAAACCCATGAGTTCACGTCAGGTCTCATTTTGGACTCTCTGAAATAATAAGTATGCATTTATTCTTTTTCTCACCTCTGAACATGGATTACAATCGGAGTGAGAAGCAGCTTCTGAGGTTATGGAGGATGACTTTTGGCGGACCTGAATACAGAAGACAATAAAAAGGGCACACACACACACAAAATGGACTAAACAGAACATTTGTTATACTTTAGTCGTTTTCTAAAATCTATTACGGGCATCTCTTATCATCTGCATTACACGGTGAACTTAGCTGTCTTATCTTTGGCCTTCAGTTGTAGTCCATGCATCTTCCCATACTTCCAAGGCATCAGGTGATTTGTTTATCCACAGGGTTTTACTCTGGTGCCTCTTGCAACAGCATGTCTGTTGATGGACATACATGCTGTATTGAAGACTGGAACTGCTGTCTTTTTGACGGGGGTCTTTTACAGGGACCAACTTATTCGCTCTTGAATGAAGAGACTTTCTTTTTTGGCCAAAACTTGACTAATATTCCGTGAATTTCCTTTGAGTCCATGCTTGATTTATTTGACCTTTATCTGATTTGTAAGAAAGATTATGTCCCAAATCAACACAGCAGTTAGGAAACCACTCAAAAACTCAAGTTTTTATGGTTGATTTACAATGAGGCAAACTTGGGACAGCGTTACTGCCTGACGCTGACCATTTACCTCTGTGGACATTGCAGGGACAATGGCTCCATCAATGACTCCATCCACTTCAAAAACAGGCAGCTCCCTGAGCATTTAAAGTTTGCTTGCAGCAGTGCAGGAAACATTTCTATTTTATAATCACTCAAAGCCATTCCCTAACAAAACTGTTAACACATGTCCCCCCAGTGAACAGTGATGACAGTTGTAGATTCACAGTCATATTCCTTGACATTGATTGAGACAGATTTAGCCTCTCTCCTCCCCTCTGCTGTACAGTCATTAGTTCCCATTTCTTCACCAGACATTGATGAGTCCCCAGACAAATGATGGTTACCTTTCCACAGTCTCCCAGTAATTCCAGCAATATATTACCCATAACGCACGCTTACAGTGAATGCATCATTCTGATATTCATGCATACACAAAAAGACAGTCTCCCATCATGTGTTCCTCTTTGGAAATGGAATTCAGAGTCCCGTCTCTGCCTCTATCTTCTATTAAGGATGGTCCGAAGGCCTGATGTGTCACTCTGATGAAGAGTAGCTGTAAATAAAACACGCCACTGCAACGAGACCTTGGTTCCTATTAGGGAGCAGCCGCTCATCATCCGTCTCTCCTCCTGTATTTATCTACCGCCGCTACAGTAGCCCACAGCGTGTATTCTCCCCTCTCTTCGCAGACTTTTTCTTTCCTCTATTTCAGGGTGAAGAATCAAGGGCGTTCTTACAGTCGGTTAAATTTACAGTCTTCGCACCCATCGCAACGAACAACTCTGGGAGGATGTCAACATTAATACGCCACCTAAAGGATGGAATCCCCCCCCCCCACCTTAATGGGGCTCCTCGCAATTTGGCCAATAATAAGGCCCTTCTTAATTGGACGAGACAGTGATGTCTAACAGGGGATGTCAGCACACAGCACAAATTCAATTATGGTGAGCCGCTTGACTTTGCAATTGATATTAGAGGATGTTAAATATGGTAGGAAGCTGTCAGCAAGAACTTTGAGGGAGGGAAGGGGAACAGCATTAGCGACCCTTTCCACTGTGTCAGTTTTTTACAAGTGAGAACTACTGATTGTCAGACCCTTCTTGCAAAAGTAATTTTAAAAAATGCGTTAATATTAATCCAGAAGTGCCATCAGCTTGATTGTACACCATTGAGGTTGTCAGCCATACAACAGCTCAGGATGTAAAGGCCTCAAAATGAAGTTTAGAAATCTTTCCAAAACAAATTCAGGAAACTTCAGCTGAGATTGAAAACCGCTGAAATTCGAGCTCTCTCTACGTCGCACACACACACACACACACATACAGAGGCACACATCCATGAATACCCACGGTTCATCTGCCCTCGGTCAATACCACATACCTGCCACAAATGTTGAATGATTGCCTCCACTGCACCACCCGTTCATTGCGGGGGGAGATTGATCAAACACATGATATTAGAAATGAAATGGCTTGCCACATGGAGTTGTTTTCCCTCCCACTGCTCGGAGGGAGAGGGAAAGATAAGCCACTCAACAAGTGTGCCAGACATAGGCATCTTGACAAGTGGGGTTACTATGGATATGTGTAGCGGGCTGGGGACACATGCCACGTTTCCTCTGTGTGAGATGGATGATGATCAATCACCTGATGTATGAGCTGAATGGTCTCTCTGTGGCCTGTTTCCTGACCTGTAATAATGTTACAACAGCACAGCAATTGAGAAAAATGCCGGGCTGCAGCAGCAGGTCTGTAGCTGCAGTTTGTGGTGTTTAAAGCTTAAGTGCGCTGTCAGTGCTTCCGCGCATGGATCAACATATTTTAATTTATTTGATGCAACTGGGTTTAGGACTGTAGAGAAATGCCACCCCGAGGCGTATGAAAGCATATGGGATGATTGGATTTGGGTTTACTGAAATCCAGATTTGGGAATAGGGGTGGAAGCGTGGGTAGAGCTAATAGGACTAGACATGTGTCAATCAAGCAGGCACGCCCCCAAGCTTACTTATCTTCTAGACATGTGATGTCTGTCATGAAACAGCAATCTTTAAAATCAATAGGCATCAAGTCAAGTATTGAATTTAGAGGAACTGAATTGTCTGTGGAAAAGAACATAGAAATGCTGCTGCAATTAACACTATCACTTGGACCAGAGTCAGTTCAGAGTAAATTATATGCACA
The DNA here is from genome assembly GCA_037974645.1 of Hollardia meadi. NCBI lineage: Eukaryota > Metazoa > Chordata > Actinopteri > Tetraodontiformes > Triacanthodidae > Hollardia > Hollardia meadi. The sequence continues at coordinate 14,679 of JBBPCS010070431.1, forward strand.
GACTCATGATTATGCTAACTCAGAGTATCTCTTTAAACCTATGTTTCAACATTGCTGATTGCTGCTTAAAATGTTGATGCGCTTCACTCATTTGATGTTTTATGTTACATGGCTACTCAAACATACACCATAAGGCGTTGACATGGCTGATGTAATATGACAGAAACACACTCGTTTTATATTAAGAGCTAGCTTCCATTCTTAAAGTGGAAGAATAATGTACGTAATATATGAGCAGGGTAGCGTGTTTTTGGCTGCATGTGTATTGATTTTTGCAGCATCATAAATGTTAATGTTGTTCCCATCTCTTTCGCATGATTTGTTTTAAATGCTTTAAAAATGTCTGAGACTGGGATGCAACAAAACACACAATGCTGTTCACTTTGAATCGTCTGTCACTGGGATATCCAATTGTATATTGATTTTTGACTTACTTTGACAGCCCCCAAAGTTTTACATTTCATCTTCCCCTTTTAAAAACAATATGATTTATTTATTCCCAGCAACAGTAGTAGCAGCAATCGTTGTAAATACAGTAAGAAAGCTGTCTTCAGTAAGTCAAACTAATTAATAGTAGTTTTTTAAAGCTTGTGCTGGAAATTAAAGGGCTAAGTTTTGAAATGTATACAAATTCTGTGAGCAAAATACTTCCCACTAATGTTCTTCCCACCTTCATGTGTCGTGCCTCTTATCTCTTCATTGTCTTGGACCCTCAACTGTCTGCAGGCATTCCACATTAAACGCCATAAATATCTCCACTTTTAATATTTCTCTCTGAAAGATAATACGTTCATTTCAGGCTCCCATAGCAAATTATGCAGCCCACTTTAACAGCCGGGGCATTTGGTACCAATTTGAGAGATTATATGTGTGGATGATAATGAGCTTTAGCCCGAAAGAGGATTTAAACATGGAGAAGGCTAGCCACTGCTTAATTTAAGAAAATCTGGCTCCCAGGTTTAAGGAAGAGGAGGGGAAATAAAACTCCCGGCAGAAAAAGAGGGAGGAAAAGGTAAATAAGTAACATTTGTAATAAGGTTAGGGCTATTTGGTCATAAACAGTAATGGACCTGGGAATGATTTTAATTCCTCTTGACTGATCTCACAAAGCTGACCGACAGGGGTAGCCTTCAGTACCTAAATCGCCTGGAGGCGGGATTGTACCCAAAATTATATTTATAAAAATATTTTACCCTGGGCTGCACCGCATATTCAATCCATGTGGATACTCCTCATCGTTCTGCGTGCCTCTTTGCCTGTATTACTCGGGCTGTCTATCTGCACAATTTTTATGTGTTTAGGTGTCATATGTCATTTATTGCTTCTGTTGAGATGACAGTTTGTGCTTTTTACTTCTCAAAAATAATCTCAATAGCTTTGCTGTCCCTTGTGATCTCTCTGCCGTTTCTCTCTGTTCCCTTTGCCTGTTTCGCCTAACATCTCCCCTCAACCTCCTCTGCATGGTAAGTGATGGTTATTGCGGCCATTGATTGGCGACTTTCTCCTGGAAGCCAGACAGGACCACTGGGGAGTCAGATAGATGTCTTGCAGATTAATTAAAGCACCACACTGATGCCTAAGCCCATAATCACCACTAGATTTTAATTGGTTTAAACCAAGAGGCTGTTTTTTCCAAAATCCTGACCAGTTATATTCAGGTAAGAGCACGTCTCTTGCAGCTGCATTTGTGATTTCTGTGTGTGCACCTAATTTGAAAATGCCACCTCCCCTGATATGTAGCCACCACTTCGCCTTTAAATTACACACCTGCGATATCTGTTAGAGTGGAGTAAGACTGGGCTAAATGATAGCTCACATCCCTCCTTGATAAAAGGTCTAGCTCGAGAAGTGCGAGCAGACCCTCCTCCTGTTAAAGAAGACAAGTATTGGGTTGGGGGGGGGGGGGGGGGGGGGGGGGGGGGGGGGGGGGGGGGGGGGGGGGGGGGGGGGGGGGGGGGGGGG